>JAOVYW010000034.1:2022615-2036411 GCA_025775045.1 Hiodon tergisus
ATGTGTGGATGAGAATAGACTGACAGCTGCAATGACTGACATGCATGACACACTCACATACACACTCACACACACACTCACACAGTCCCACACATGGACAGGAGTAGAAGTGCAAACAAAGCCAGAGTGCCTTGTGGTAGCTTGTCACCTGGAGACCACTCCAGAGGGCCACCCCAGCGAGCAGCGTCACAAGAGGAAATGTGAAAGCACCAGACTGGAACTACGGAAATGCTCTTCATGCAGAGACACTGAGAGCAGACCTGGCTGGATCTAGCCACACCCGGTGCCCAAATAAGCATCTATAGCTCAAATTCTCTGCCTAGTTAAGAAGGACGCAATTGTTCTCTTTAGTAGTAGCTAAACTAGCACCGTAACAAACATGCCTTCCGAGTTGCCTATCAGAGCCTTGCGGAGACAGGAGAATATAAGACATTCCTGTTACTCCACTCACTCTCAGCGGACAGTCTCGTCCAAACTGCAACAACTTACACTCAGCAAAAACATTGCAAGTGTGCCAGCATTCTGTAAGTCCACTGTCACAGTTTACAAAATTGAACACTGATGTCAGATAGCAACAGCAGAGCGACCATGCAGCAAAGTTCCTCATGCCCGGTGTATCACATTTCAGTAATTAACAGCAACAGCCAGTAAAGACGATTTATGCAAATTCCACAGCAGAGAAATGAAATATGAAAAATATGCTTGTTGCAACCAGCTGGTTGTGTGTATTCATCCGTCATGCTCTGTCTGTTTGAACGGTACTGAATCAATGCAGTGAAATGAATGAATCGTGAAAACCCTGCTGCCAGGGTGGGAATAAATGCAACGCTTTACAATTTCCATAACCGACCCATTGATGCATTTCCAATTGAAAGCTAAGGTAGCGAATAACAACGCAGCCAAGACATTGCTCTGTGCAAAGTTTGAGTAACAGCTGTGCTGTGAAAAGTCCCCGCTCCAGAGAATTGCCGTACCTATAAACATAATGGCAGAGATAAAAAAAAAACCTGTAAGAAAAGGTGTAGCGAAAAATGGTTCTTCTTCTCTGTATTCCCCCAGGTGATACACCTCGGCAGGAGTTGTTATCAGTCTGCACTTGATCTGGTGCATTCACACGACGAGGGTCACTGAGAGGTGTTTGTCAACATCGCCGTCCCTCATGGAACAACAGCTAATAGACATTTGCTTGGAGGTGTCGCATTGTACATGCATAACAAGATCCGTGGGAAGATGTCTCCCCAGTGCCCTTCGGCACATCCGAAAAAGACAGGCAGAGGGAACCGACATAAGCTTCAGCAGTGGTGATAACCTGCAGGACTCCAGCCATAAGTGTTATTGAAAATGTATGGGTGGCATGAGAAAGTTTTGGATTTAAAATTATGCCAGTAAATTGACACACATTTGTGCATACAAGGTCATCACATCTGACACATCTACACATCTGAAATAATAAAATAAAATGAAAATTATTTCCAGTAACTCATTGTCAAGTTAATTAAGATATTGCTCCTTTGCATTCTGTAAACGACCAGCAAACAGCTGTGAGGCTGAAAACCCCTTGTTGTCCCCCCTCTTGTCTGCGTACACGTCATGGAACATTCCCGGAACGGGCCAACGTCCCACCCACCTTTTTCTCTCACACATAACGCGCGCGCACATACACGCACACACGGACATACAGTGGACATGCAAATACGGACCGTGAATGTTTACACATAGAACATCACTGGTGTACACGGTCAGGCGATGTCAAAATACAAAAAAACGTGCTGTAGATCGAAAGTGCGGAGGAGAAAACAACCTTCCGGCCACAAATCAGACAAGTAAGTCCATTACAAGCATTTTGCCCGCTGCATTGGCTGTGCAAATTCCTCAGGATATTACGCAACATTCCTAATCTGCATGCAAGCGACTGGGTATTCCCCACATATCCAAACAGCCAGCACACCGTCTCTATATGAGTAAACTTGAATTCATACAAAATATTAAATCATGCAAATAACTGCAATGTGGCCAGACTGTCGACAAGTCAAATCACTTACCGTGTCACATTTGGGGTTCCGTGCATCCAGATAGTCAAACAACATCCAAAAACAAAATGTCAACCCCTTTTCCAGGTACTTATTTTACGCGTCCTTCTTGTTCTGCTTACCAAAACATTCCAGATCGTTTAAAGAAATAAGAAAACAAAGCAAGAAAATAAGTTATCAAGATAAACCTATTCGTGACAACGAGTATTTCACGTTCGACTACGACTTTATGCTACTAGCCACCTGCGGAAGAAAAGCTGTCAGTGAATTTTTCTTCCTAACGAAGTTTTCGACAAGCCGAAGCTAGAGAAGGAGCCTGGGATCAGGAGACAGACAGGGTTATTCCTGTCACCGCTTCCCAGAATAGAAATGGGGAGAGAAAGAGAGAGAGAGTGAGTGTGAGTGTTTTGCCCGTGACGTCATCGGATCCCCCAGCGCGTCCCAGAGTGAGGCTGAAACAAGGCAGTGAAGGAGAGATGGAGAAAGCTCCTCTCTAGCCACCTTCTGGGCGCTCCGTACTCTGGGAACTCCCTCAGCGTCGCGACCGGGACGTGACACGCAAACATCACAAGCTGATATTCTGCAGCACTGGATGCGCGCGCTCTGCCAATGAACTGCGCGTTCAGATTGTACTATTTTAGAGGGAGAGGGAGTCTATATCAACTTATTACTTCTTGATTGTCATTGTACGTCGAAAACGTCTCACATGGTCAATAGGCTAAATATTTATGATCAAATATAGATACTTGCATGGCCAAGACTGTCTCTCTGGAACTGTACTAATGTTGTACAACATGCAGCTGTATATGGGAACAGAAGACATTGAGCGGTTTGTATCAACCAATACAGGATATAAAAAGTCTTTAAAACGGAACCACTAAATATTTAAATAATGTCTACATGGCCTAATGTGATCAAATGACTTGACAAGCAATACAAAGATGCAGAATTACAAGAGTAATTCTTCTTGAAGTCCAGATAAAATACGTGGAAGTTTTTATTATTATAATTTTTTAATCTAGACGGTTTCAATATTATTTTACACTCAGTTCAGTTTTACCCATTTGTGCATCAGGACATTTACACAAGCAATAAGGTAATGGAATGAAATCACCAATTACTCTTTGCCACTGGCATGAACCCCAGCACCCTTGTGGCAACAAGGTAGCCTCGAACTCACCAGTCTCCCAGTCATTAGTATTTAACACGCTACATAAAGTGAAGCGCAGGAGCTTCAGGGTGAAGCACACGATTGAAAGCACTGCATGGGTCTGGGTTAAAGCCAGCGCAAACTGAATGATAACTAATAAGGAAAAAAAATTTATATATATATTTATAAATATATATATATATATATATATAGACGACCTCCACAATGAGAGGCTCATAAAAAATCAATTAAAAAATTTCAGTTGTATTACAGTTGATATACAGTTGTTTTATTTGAACTCCTGAGCTTCCCTTCACTACAACCAGGCTTCTCTACCATTGTCTGGTCTGTGCCGGTGTGGTACACTGCCTTAAGTGGATTAGCATCCGGAACAAAGTGGCTAACGACTCTTGTAAAGAGCCCAGTGTCACATCACTCCACGGTTACCCCGGCTTTGACCTGGGTGTCTCCACTCTTTTTTTGACTCATTTTTCTGGGGTCCATCCACGAAGAGGCGGTAGCTTATTAAAATGAATGGGTGGAGCCTACATATTAGGCGTTGCCGCAGGAGATCATTTAAAGACTTAATTATATAAATATATATAAATGGCTGCATAATACATAAAGTTAACCTTTTGTTTGTGGTACTCATAAACCCTGTTCACACGGGATTAGTGTTACTGGGAGAGATAGGGTTATGCGATTATGTGCCTGACCAAAAATCACCAGATCCGTCATTTTAATCCCATTTTAATCTGCCACGTCTGGGCAATTTTACATAGCAGGAGAGTAATAATTCCAGCCGAAAAAACCCTACTGCTTTTCGGCTAACTATTCTGATAATAATAATCAGTCATATACCTCAGTAATTTCAACATGTAGTTGGTGCCTGATTTCTCCTTCTCGAACAATGGAAGCTCTAGTGGATACTTAGCAGGAAAGCTTCACATCTGGGACGCGGTCAATAATTTCGAGTGAAAACAGCAGGGATAACCTGTACGAATGTTCCACACAATTAGTAAAAAATTATATTACAAGACCTCCCTGAGTAAAACTGCAAACACGGATTATAGTCATAGTCAGTAATGCTTACTTTCACCATTGCAGGGGCCCTGCGGGTTTACCCTTCAGCAGAATACTTGACCTAAATTGCCTCAGTAAACATCCAGCTGTACAAATGTGTAAAAGTGTCAGATTGTAAGCTATGATCTGGATAAGGGCATCTTGCTATGCAAAGTATTGGTGTAAGGTAATGTCTTCCATTTGGTGCATTTTTGACCCAGTTTAAAGAAGATTATTTAAAGTTCAACTGAAAGGCCCTGTGTGGCATAATAGTTGAACACGGTAAGCGGGTCAAAGCCAATCCAGGTTGATTTCAGAGCCAAATGGCAGATGGTCCAACGGGAGAAAACCTCCACGACCTGTACTCCCTGAACTTTTCCGAGCCGAATTCGCAGGCATGCACGTATCCCACAGCCCGATGAACGCTTGTTAAGAGACAATCAGCCTCAGGAAGCTAATGGATTGACGATGCTGACTCACCCCCCTCCCCCACCCACTTCTCCACACCTTGTTTTAGCCAGAAGTCATCTTCCCCTATTGTGCAGCCCTCAGATCCCTCTGACTAACCGCACACTCAGAGCCTCGTCACAACCTGGAATCCCTTCTTTGTTTTTGTTCTCACCGATCGTCGGGAAATTACATAAGAATGGGTTCCATCTAACAATGGTTGATTTGTCTCCAGTTAATGTGGTAGCATGACATGAATGATGACTCTGTTAATCCTTACCATGAAACACCTGTCAGCACCTTCACCTGGATGAAACACCTGGATGAACTGCTCCTAGCAACACAGCTGGAAAATCCCAGAAAACCCTTGGGCCTTAGGACTATATTGTTTATATTATGCTATACAGAAATGCTTTCTACATATATCTGAAATTTCGGCATATTCTTTTAATGGATTTATTGTTCTTTTCATTATTAACTATTAGTATTATTATCTAATAGAGTTGCAAATGATGTGAACATTCCTGGTTAATTATTTTCACGGAAACTATGAATTTATTATAACTGGGAATTCTCAATTCCATGCAAAACATATAGATAATTTAATCTATTTCATATAGAAAATACATTTACAAGGCTGTCAACCAACATCATAAATATAGCCAAGTTGTTCCAAGCATCTTGGAGAACATTCAACAGTTCATCCATAGACTTTGGCTGTCCTGCTGACTTCCATCTATCCGGGTTATTCCTGACAGCTTCGATGATGTTGAGATCAGGGCTCTGTGGAGGCAATGCCATCTGTGGAAGAATTTTGGAAAAGGAATGCTTGGAAATCTAGAAATTGCAATTTTCTATTGACACGCTTATGCAGAAGACAAAAAATGAACATCAAAGGCTACATCGATGTAAAACGGCTAGGGTGGCTAAGACTTCTGTACAGTACTATACAGCACTATATAACACTACATTTTTTTTTTCTTCAAATAATAATGTATTATATTTACTATAAACTGGTAGACATCATGGTTACACAGATGAAGAATCCCCAGTTTTAGATTAATGAATGTACCAGTACATTAACATGGTGAAACCATGATAATATATGAACTGTTTTATATAGGAACAAAGTTATTTTTCAATTGGCTGCTTGAACATGGACTCATTATCATTCGAAGATAATCAAAGCAAATAAAATAAATAAATATAGGAATATAAATAAAGACCTCTGGTGGTTAAACTGTGATACTGACACTTTACTCCCATCAACAGCTCTACACAACACTTATGTAAATTTCTCCAAAAGTGACATCTCTTGAAGTCTTACTTGTGATAATCAGTTTGATGGCCGTGTTGATGCCAGTTAGTCAAAGCCTACCCATTTTTTTTATGCCTTGATCCATAGCAACCCATCATAGCTTGCCAGGTGTATTTTAAAGATAGATTTCTTAACTTAATTAATTATATCGATCTGGGTATTCTTGACCCACTTAAATTCAAAGCGACACCAGAGTTTCAGGTCATTTGCCTATTAATTAAGGTGGTATTACCTGCTACAGGCCACAGTTCAATCAAACCGAAACAAGCATTTCTTTCTGCTTGAGAAGGAAGCACAGAAAATACAGTTGTTTATACTGAACCAGGTGTTCTTCCACAAGGCTTTGCTTTCTAGCTTTCTCAAACATGCACATAGCATTTTCAGGAGCCCTGAGACACTGGGCCTCTTGTGCTAGGTCAGGGATCTCCACGGGAACATTTTGGGGATTTAAAACAAATGCAAGATAAAAGATTAGTATTTGCTAGTCACTCTTAAACCAGTGGGACCCCTTTGGGACCAGTGTTTGAATCAGGAGACCCAAGATAAAGACATCACACATTTATACTTTGCTTCTTTTTTTAGGTCAGAATCAACAAAGTTTTCCCATTAAAGAGATGTGCACGGAATTTTTCATCCAATTGCTATTATTATAAGTAGTAATACTACTGCTGTTAAATGCATTGTGGAAGTTATGTTTTCTTGAATAGTTCAACAACGATGTCACACTTCAGCGCCACACATTTCCACTTAATGACTTCTGAAATTTATTTTTTAAGCATACTGTATAAACTATTGTATACATTTTTATTTATATTTTATACCTTTATATATGGGCAGCACAGTGGCACAGTAGTTAGCGCTGCTGCCTCACATCACCAGGGGTCCCGGGTTCGTGTCCTGGGGTGTCTGTCTGTGTGGAGTTTGCAAGTTCGCCGTGTGTCCGCATGGGTTTCCTCCGGGTCCTCTGGTTTCCTCCCACCGTCCAAAGACCTGCGGGTTAGGTTCATTGGTCATGCTAAATTGCCCTGTAGGTGTGTGTGTGTGTGTGTTGACTGACGTCCTGTCCTGGGTGTTGCCCTGCCTTGTGCCCTATGCCTGCTGGGATCAGCTCTGGCGTCCCCCCCTCACCAGGATAAGCGGTTTTTAAAATGGGTGGACCTTTACATATTAGTTCCATATTTATAGGGTCATTTTTACAAGATAATAGCAAGAGAAGTTGATGGTGCAGCTTGTACCTAAACCCACGGAAATCCTTTGTTAAATCTTGACATGTAACAGGTTGGATTATATTCCATGGCCAAATGGTGTGCCGCATTAAAACGCTATTTCCCGGTCAACTTCAGGGGCAGGGCAGAAATTCTCATCACAAGCTAATCACATGCTCATCACCACCAACTATTAATAAACGCTGGCATTTGGTCGAATGCAGCAACCCGTCATTCAAACGACTGTTTCCCAGCATCTAGAGGTTATTGTGTGGTGAACCCACCGTTCAGAAACATAGCCTCCCGAGCATGTTGTGTCGGTAACCTGAAAGCAGACTGGAGAACAGATTGAAGCATTTCGGTCCTCTACAAAACTGTCGTTTTCACCTCATGTGCCAGACCACAGAAGCCCTTTCTCTTACTCCCACGGCTGCTGGATGAACTCTCACTGGGTGAAGCTTTGGGGGTGTACTCAAGGTAAATGCGGTATAACCTCAGCGGGTGCCTGCCAGCCAGGAAGCAGGCATGGCCAGCCATGGCCAGCAGGGGGCACGGTCATTAGGACTTTGCGGCCGTAGCTGAAAATGGCAGGTTCAAAGCGGTAAAAATCTTGGGGAAGGTGTGTTAAAGCTGAGCTGCTTCATTAAATATTGAGCTGTAGAAATGGCTTACTTTACAATCATTTACGTCTGTCTCAACAGCCACAAAGACGAGGATAAATGTATTAACTATTATAAAACCATGAAATAAAATGTAAAAGAACAAAACACCCTCAATCATAGTGACCATTTTTCGCATTGTTTTTACGCAGTTAGTAAAATCAAGGGGGCCTTAAACGTTTTTTTTCGTGGCATATGAAAAGGCTCTAAGCCATTCTTCCTTAGATCTGAAAATAGTCTACTTTTAAACTCTCTCTAAAACTGAGATGAACTGCAACTAAATCATCAACCGTCAACGTTAAAGTCTCTTAATTTACATATTGCAAATAACCAATAATGACATCCCGTGTCTCACAATATCTTTTCTCTCACAATAAGTGGAGAAAGTAAGACCGTATTTTTCGGATGTGATAGGCAATTCGCTCTGATCAGTCCCAAACCAAACCCTAACCATGTCTTTATTTCATTTTATCTATTTATTTATTTGTCAGGGGCCATGCACAACTAGGTTGATAGGCAGATTTACCTATCAAGCTCATTTAAACCTGTGGTCCCCCATCGTCTGCGATGATTCTGTCGGAGACATTTACACAAAGCTTTTTTCTTTCTTTCTTAAAACAGACCTATAGGTTCTTTGCCTTTCTGCCTTTAATTGAAACAGATGGATTTTTCTGTTTGGCTACGGAGATGTTATCGGTTCATTATGCCCAGTGCTTTATGTTAATCAAAAAAATGTTTGCCCACTAGTTGAATGTCATACAGTCAAGAGTTCTGGGGAAAATAATTACTTCACACGTCATCACTATTCAAACACCTTCGGTGGTGAGCTCTGACAAGCAGTTTGCAGCATGTCAAATGTCAGTAAATTGCCCTGGAATAAGTCAGTCAGTGGGGCCATGCAGACATGAACCTAAAGATATAATGAATCAAACATACACTGGTAAACACTGAAAGCCCATTCAAATCATTGAGGCTAGAATTAAACAACAGCTTGGAACCCTCCAGACCCTCCAAACGCCTACTATCACATACGACATTGGAATCCCACACCTTTTAAACAACAAACATGTCATCAGAGTTCTCTGTAATATGCTCAAGATGAGTGTTACACAATTCAACTTAAATCTGATAGGATTTCAAATTGTTAGTAAGGATACAGGAGGCAGCTGTGTGAGAGCTGCTAATTGCTAATAAAAGGACAAAGGGTAAAAGGCAGGGGACCACAGATGTGTCCTAATTCTCCTCATTACATTGATTGGGTGGACATTCATCTAAACAGGCACAAACACTGTCCTGATGGTAGAATTTGTATAATAGCATTATACCAAACAAATCTCTTAATGAGACGCAGAGAGCTATTTTAGTGTGCACAGTAATGCAGTAGGAAACTCTTTAGTATGGAGCTATGCTGACGTGTTTCACGATGAAATGGTCACTTAACATACAGCACTAATCAAGAAACTAAACAGCATTGCTAGAGAACGATTTTTAGACGACAACGTAAATGGTTATAGCTTAAAAAAAAAAATGTATTCAATAATATTCATAATACAATCTCAAGCCCTGGGGACATGCCCAGGGCTGGCAAGATAGACAGCCAAGCCCCCATAAATGGACCTTGTTACGCACCTTTCACTAACCGCAATCAGGTGCCAACAATTAAAAGACATGTTAAAAGTGCCAAAAAGCAGAACTGGCTGAGGTGAAAGTAGACTGGAAAAGTTTGGTGGTTCTGTGTTGGTTTTAATATATATTTAATCATTTAATGGTTTAGTAGTTTAAAAGAAAAACTGTCATTTGGTTTTCTTCAACGTAGGCAGATAATTTGAGTTTCTCCTGTTTTGGTGAAGTTATTGTTTTGTTCTTTTAGTGTTATTAAAATGCAAATAAAAACCAGAGAGTCCTCGTCTCTGGCAGCACTCGGACCAGGCACGCCCTGGCGTGCCACAAAGTCCAATAAGTTAACCATTATGCCATATCTGCCAGCCAGTAAAAAAAAATGCAATAGGACAGAGATCTGTCCCCACCTACTTTTAAGTGGGAAAAGTGCATCTAATTAAAAGGAATAATACAGTCCTTGGATCAGCTGAACTTATTCAATGCCTCTAGAAATTGAGCTACACCTGTATGGTCAAGGATAGTCGACCATTGGTTAGCATTGGTTCGTGTGAATACAGTTTTCACCAGTTATTCTCCAGTCCACTGATCCATACACAATCGCTCGCTCTGCAGGCCTAAACATCAACTGCCTGCCCACATTGTGGAATGATCAGAATCATACACTACCTTCAGGAGGAAAATAAAAGCATTCAGCTATTGACTACCCACTTTAAACTACTACCAACTACAATTGTAATTGTTGTAAAAAGTAAAAAGTGGTTTTTAATTGCTAGGCACCGTATCTCCATGTCTATCTGTACGTTCTTGGAGCACTTTGCAACAGAACGTTGTGGCTTGGCACCTAAACTTTAACCTTCAAACTATGGCACTAACTTTTAGAGCCTTTCCTCAGAAACACTGTTTTCTTGTTGTCAAAAATTGTGTTTAACCAACTGATCTGAATCTCGGGAGAGGAAGAAAGGACTGCAATATCTTCTCATACAATTCCGCACCAGGTTTCAAGCCTCCATAGGCAATAATAATTGCAGTCGATGCAGGATCATGAGCCAGAGAGAATTCTGGAAATAACAGCTCCCAAACCAGCAGAACACAGTGCTCAGAGTGGGTCAGTTTCTAGTCCTGTGGAGCGAGTGGAGTCGGCTTACAAATGCGCCCGAGTCAGAGTGTAGGATGTGCCTTCTTAACAGCGGGGGTTTTTGGTTCGCATACACTGATTGGGTGAAAAATAACAATGTCCTCATAGATGGACAGACCCAGAAAGGCTTGTGGAGTATCATTTAGTAATTGAACTTACTAGTTGAACTTCATGCTTCCTGTATAATAGCTTCTTCAGAGTCCTTTACGTTTGTCATGGCAGCCCACTGAGTGGAAGCATTAAGGACGATTTGTCAATAACAATTACAAATTTAGCCAAGGAGTATGAACTCTGAGTATGACCAAGCCATTTTATCTTTAAACTTTTCACTAAAGTAACACTGGGATTATGTAATGTATCCTTATACTCATCCATTGTAATAATAATTTGTCATCACTATACTCTGATACGTTGGGAATGTGTTCTGAATATGGTCAAAGTACCGTTACTCAGCTGATGCACCAGGAAACTCCTGGGGTCCGTTTGTTTCTTATAGCTCTTTGAATAAACCATAGCTCTGAATTATTCCTTTCTTCACTGCAGCAGGCTTCCCAGTTGACCTTCCCGGGATCAGCAGACAGCAGAAGAAAGGGGCCATGAGGCGGTTATTGCCACATAACCCCCCAAACTATTTTTCTCCCACGGTCGACCCTGGAGCCTAGAGCCCCAAAACCGCACCAAGGTCACTGATTGAGCAGAGATTGTGTCCACCCACTTGCGCAAGGCGCGTCACTGGAAACTCAAGTCAACACCCCGCCCCTGCCCCGCTCCCCCAGCTCCCCCAACTACCCTGGGGCAAACCACAAACCGTAGAGAACTCATGCACTCTGGCAGACCTCGGCAGAGAGAAGCGTTGCAGCCTGTTCTTTGTAGCTTCTGGTCGACATTTATGTACTCAGTCAGGCGTTTCTAGCAAAAGCCCCATTCCTTACAACAGCAGAAGTACAGCACTTTAGCTGCTATGCTGTCATTCAAGTTGACTGGGAATTTCTTGTTGGTGTTGATCAAGCGTAACTACCCTAGCAGGGACTTCCTAGGAAATAAAGCACTATTAAACCATAACTGGGACTATATACCTGAAATCCTCAGCCATCAAACAGATGACTGAGACTGCTCCTAGTATAAAAAGTGCCTTTTTGTGACATGAAAATGAAATCACTGATCCAATGTGTCACAGTCTGTTGTCTATCAACTATATCGATTATAATCTCTTGATCCCTAAAATGTAGGTTCTGTTTTTGCTTTATTTTAGAGAATTTGCGTTAAAACCCAAGCAGCTGACTACAGACTATATGCAGTCTGAACACCAATTTTAGAAGCAAAAGCATAGACATTTTGCATGGAGTCAATAACAATGCAGACTTTCGTCATCGCAAAACTGCTTTTTTATGCTGTACTCTGAAACCATAACAAGACTGTGAAACACCCCCAGCAATAACAGTCACTGTTAAGATGGTTGATGTCAACTCATAAACAAGAAAACAACATGATGTCCACTACCAAATACACTGTAAACATATACAATTGTATATAAACTTTATATAATTTTATAAATGTATACATTTCAAAACAGCTATTCTAAAGAAATTGAACTAATAACTGATGGCTGGAAGTAAAAATTAATCTACCTCTCTGTAATCTCTGATAATTGCCTATAATATGATTCTTCAAAAAGATTATAGTAACTCTCATGAATCATTATTATCATTATTATTAATGTTATTTTGCACGTGAACACAGATGCTAACAATTGTAGAATATTGTCCATAATTTTTCATAATATATTTTTAAAACTTCTCACATTAAAAATGAACGTGTTGATAGAACTGATGGTGTGGTGCGGGGGGGTGTTGTATTAAGTCCCAGATGGCTAAATTGCTACACCTCTTTACGCATACAACAGGAAAAGTAAATGCTCAACCGTCGGCCTAGAAATGCCACACGTTCTGTTACTATGGCAACATCTTCCCTCCTTCTCGGTACGCTCCTACACGTACACCTCCTACGCAACTCGTTTTTTTTTTTTTTTTTGCATCCCATCTACAGGCAGCGACCTCCTAGCACTGAAAGATACCCAGATTGCAGCATCATTCTGTCGAGAGGATATCGCCAAAGACGAAAAGAAAAAAAACATGGCGCTCATTCCATCCCAGGTTTTAAGGGTAGCGATCCTCCTGTCCTATTTCTCCATCCTCTGCAATTATAAAGCAATTGATATGCCCGCTCATCAAACTTACGGCGGTAGCTGGAAGTTTTTAACATTCATAGATCTGGTAAGTGTTCGTTGTTCTCCTCGAGTGCCACTTTCGGCGATACAGTCATGTTGCTAATATCTATGGTGCTTTGGTTCCATTTCTTACCACCTACCTTCAGATGGAATCAGGCCTAATCGACGCAGCTATAGTGGAATATGCATTGTGTTGTTCAAAATTGTTTTTGCTCTTAACATCGGAGCTCTCATTAACATATGTAGCCCACACCCATTCACAGGAACCCCTCCCCCACGTTTTACGAAACGATATTATCGTAGCCTTCGTTGCAACGTTTGTATAATCCCATGAATCAGATTTACTAAATTCCCCTTGGAAACTAAGAATGATGTCACCAATATACCAGCATTTTCGGATGCAAGAAATAGAACCCAAGTTACAGTGTTAGACGAACGTTATTTTACTGTTAAAGGCACGTGAAGTGGAATGTAATTTATGCATATTGTTGTTTATTATTTGTTTAAAAAACCTACTTTATTATAATTTCATTTCATATCTAAATGTTACGTAGTTGTTTTTGTTATTGTCACTGTCACTACCTGCACCAGATGTCCTTTCCCATATTTACACCCTAACCCCACTAAACACGAACATGCACACATACACTCACAGTTTCATTAGAAATTCAGTTTGCTTACTCGTGAGTCATGTTTTCCACATGAGAATTCCATCATTTTAGTACTTTTACTAGAAAAAGACCTAAATGCAAAGCAGACGAGGCGGCAATAAATATGTTTTGGAGTATCATTAAATGCAACATGAGCTTCTTTTTTTACCTATCGTATAAATTCTGCCCCAACAAAGGTTGTTTTTGTCTTATACTGACATTGAGTCATAGCTTAAATTGTGTGTGTGTGTGTGTGTGTGTGTGTGTGTGTGTGTGTGTGTGTGTGTGTGTGT
>JAOVYW010000034.1:2036511-2072215 GCA_025775045.1 Hiodon tergisus
TTTGTGTTATTATTTTAGACACATTATATTTGTCAATACCCTTGACTTAGATGAAGATCAGATCACATTTTATGACACATTTTCTTTCCACTGTATATATATATATATCTGTCTATGGCGGTCATTTACTTGACAAACATTGTGGCAGAGTATTGTGGCAGTATCATAGTATTCTGGTTTCAAAACCTCCAAACAGCAGTTCCAGCAGATGGCGCAGTGGTTTATATATTGCACCAGCATGCCAGTTTAAATGGTACTGCGGTTCTGTAAATTTAACCGTAATGCTCTACTATAAACTATACCCGAGCATTTGGGCTGTTTGCTGTTACAGCTGGATATTTTATTATTATTGTACCAGGTACTAAAGACTGCATGCAGGAATTTCTGCTTCTGCAACATGATTTAAGAAGTTGTAATTGTAGTAACAATTAACATTTTCATTTAAATCTTCACAACCAGGAATCTTAAAACAAACAGGGTTTGACAAAGCTGTTAATGATAAAAATTTTTATCCCATTAAAAACATGCAATAGTTTCAATTAAATAACTTTCCTAAAAAAGGGTATGAAAAAGCACCAATGCACAAAAACTTATCTCTAGGCCCGACAAAGGAATTTGTTCTTCATATGTTATTACTTTTTATGTATATTCCGGTATTTATTGGAAAGAATACCTTTTTCTTCTACTCACAGCATTGGTATCAACAAGAAACAATATAGAATTTTCCTGGCCAGTTTAACAGAAGCAAAGTAAATTTCAATGCAGTCCTGGTTGCCATAGCGGACTCCACAGCCACAGGTTTTTCTTAGCAATGATTTGCCAGAACAATGCACTGCCAAGGTACAAAAGCTAACAGCGTTCCTGGCATGAATCTGGAATGGAAATAGCTGAACTAAACTTGGAGGTCTATGTTGCCTGAGGTTTTGAAGGTTGCAGTTATCAACTCCTGTTTGAAATCTGTATTAAAAACTGGGAACACGCCAAAATTCCATATAATAAAAGTAAGTAAAAACGATTCCAATCAAAGCTTCACGAATTCATTTTTAAGTTCTTGTATTTCAACCATTATGAAAAGGTGCTGATAAATTTGTCACTGAGACGTTCCTTTGCGTTGTAACGTTATACAAATGATCTTTTTAAAACATTGTCCATTAAGCAATTACATTTAGTTATTTTCACATACGGATTAAGTTATGTTACATTTAAATTTAATGGATACTACTAATTGCGACTAGTAATTGTGGATAGGCATATCAAATTACTCAGACACAACCGATCGTCATAAGATGACACTTTGTAAAATTATTCAATTGTTGTTGTTTTCGATTTAAGTAAAAGAAACCTAAATCTTAATCAAACCTACGTCCTTTAAGTATACTTTCCAGTGGCCAGCCCAGAATATTCAGGGACAGGCAGTAGGTGTTCGCAATCGAATGATTCGTCGAATTATAATGTGGAGTATTGTATTGTGTCGTTGGTATTTCAATTTCCCAGCATTGAACATGAGCAAAACCCGTATTATTATACTGCAGGTCTCTAGTCACACTTCATTGGAAGTCATAAAAAGTCACTAAGCGGTCTTTAACTGTAGACGATAATTAATTTATTATCGACGTCGTTCATTAGTAGTTCAAACTGTCAGTTTGATTCCAAACAAATATTGGTCCAGTCCTCATGCTCACTCCCCTTTCCTGAATCACGGCCAATGACAACAAGAAGTATTTTCCTTATTTGGAATTATTATAAACAAACCCGCCTCTCTTTGTTGCCACAGCCAATGAGATAGGTGGTTGTAGTTGGCTGCCGGGTTACGGCAGGATTGAAAAATATAAATGAATAAATTTAGCTACAGATTAACCATCTGATGGATTTTACGACAGATTCGAAGTTCTTCATCGAAATCAATCCACAACATTCTCCAAAAGTAGTCTTAGATTTTAAAAGATTACTTTGCGGAAGCGGGATAATCAGATCCAAGGGTTTAATATCTGTTAGGAACTGAAGGAGTTGGTCGCCTCCGCATCGGTTTGAACAATGCGGATGAAGTTACTGCACGTTTGCTGGTCTAGCGGGGCAGTTTACACTTACCAGCAAGCAGGCAAACATTGAATGACTCCCCTGAAGGTCCTTCGTTAATATTCTTGCATGTATTTTTAAATTCAGCTCTGCCGTTGCAAAATGATTTTTGGCACGATTAAAGGGACTTTCATTAATCATTTCGTTTTTTTCTTTTTTTTATCATAACGGAAATATGTCGCCGATATGAACAAATCAGATCTGATCTCTGTTATTGCTTGTATTGCCTAGTGATGCACGTTACCCCCAGATATTTGAACATAGCGATTGTATTTTTTTCACAATTGTGAAAATAAAAATGCTTTTGCAGTACATGTTTCTACAATTTAATTGAGGGAGGAGGAAACATCACAGGTCGCCTGGACAATGACTGGACCAAGCTCCACCGGTACCTGTTCAACCGCGGCTAAAATCGGTAGACACGGTCGCTCGAAAAGCACCAATGCGTACTGCAACTCAGGTTCGGGTGCCGAATCCGCCTCGTCCAGCAGTGCCGCCAACAACGCCAGTCGATCTTCGGGAGAGGAAGAGGAAAAAGATGGAGGTGTGCTGTTTTATGTCAATAGAACTGGCTTTCCCATTGAAAGTGTCACCTGGGAAAGAATGTGGACTCACGTATCCAAAGTACATCCAGATGGAAGAGAAATGGTAGACAAAATTCGAAATGCTGCCTATCTCCCTAAAGTAAGTAAAAACTGCTTATAGCTTTTAAGGTTCACAAAGTCAAGAAACATTTTTTGTGTGTGTTTACCCGATAATATTAAAAAATGAATCCTAACAAATCCACGGATTCGTACACTGTTAATTGAAATTAAGGTCGATCGTGGAATACTTCAAATGTATTTTCGGAGTTTGACTCATTGACCTAGACTAATGCTACAATTTGCTTTACTTATATTTAGACTATCTTATACTAAACATATCGCATTTAGTGTCATTCATTTTAAACAGTCTTTAGAAGTAATATGGGTGTTTTTTGTGTAGTGTTAGTTGTGCAAATACTTGTTGCCTGATAAAGTAGCAGAAATGACACGATAACGGTATCGCCAATGACATTGGCACAGTTACAGCCTGCAGTGGCAGGTTTTTTGTAGCTTATGTTGTCCCCCACAATAGGTCTGCCAGGTTATTGCCATGAACATATTTAGGACTAGGCTATGCCTACAGGATATACTATCTTGGAACCAATCTTACGATAATATAAATCCTCTTTTAGTAATTGAACGTGCTTGTCTTAAAACAATACGCTTTTGGCAACATCGAGTATTGGCATACTGCCCCAGAACACCAGACTAAATAATACTATAAGTACATTTTATTTTTTATTTTTTATATTTATTTGTTTTAAAATCATACAATTGCAGGAAGACCAACATCGTGTGTTAAAACAGCTCGCGCACACGCATTTCGTTTAAATATCAATTCTAATAATTATTATTGTTGTTGATGCATCTTTTAAAAATGTGAATATTTATATTTCTGAAAGTCCAAATTCTAAAACCTTACAGGATACCGCTTTGTCTGTTGGTGTAGTTTTGTTTATAGAAGGCGGTATTTGCGAGAGTAGGCCTGATGTTAGCAAAGACAATGAGGCAGACCAGAAGCCACTTTAGCCGTGGTTTACTTGCGGACAAAGCCACAGTGGAGTGGATTTAATTAGACAGAAGAGGGAAAACGTACAGCTATCTATATTATTTAAAGGTCCTCAATATAATTTATTGTGATGAATGATTTTACACTGTGAAGGAAAAAGTTTTGTGAGTTCTAAAGCTCATATCTTCTGATCTCATCCTGTCTCTTTCTCCCCCGCCACAATAAATCCTTTTTACAGAAAGACCACGGCCACTGTACACAAAAAATAATATGGCAGGAAATGTGTCATTTTCAGGAAAACCTAACTGAGAACTTTAGCCAGCTGAGAAGTTCCTCGTGACCCATGCCTGTGTCTAGCCAAGCCAGTGGTGTACGGGTTTTAGGCAGTCTGTGAACTGAGATGCAGGAGTGCCTGAATCTCTGGAGTGTGTCAGTACTATTGAGTAAAAAGGCTCGCAAAGAAATGCTGCCAGTTTTTTTTAGGCTCTGATTGTTTTACCGTGCGCTATATTGGATGACTTCATTGCAAATGTAGTCAAAGTATTCCCCATTGTCTTTTAATGACCAATTAATAGAATCTCACAGGGACATCCTATTAGCTTGTCTATAAAGTACCAATTATTCCTTTGTTGCCCGGTAGGAGAGACGCACTGACTGTACAGTACATATTTTAATGCCCCCTGTAGTTTCATAGAGTAAAAAATTTGGCTTTTGCATGTGAAAGCTCAACTGTGACTTTCCTAAGCTCAGGTTCTTAATTGGGTGCATCCGTCTTGGGTTTTCTGAGACAGCGGTGATAGTAAAATTTGAGTGAGCTGTGCTAAATTAGCATTCATCCAATTAATGCTGGTTTTGTTTACTTGTTGTACGTATGAAATTATTTTTCCACCTGGGGTGGTAGCGTACGCGCTACCTAAATCCGGTTACCAGTTCATTTGACAAGCTATTAGTTTGCATTGATTGTAATGTGAGATCAGAAAATGTCGGCTCACACACAGAGCGTTACGAAAAGGAAATGAATGTGCATGCAGATGTATAACATGTGAAACACAGTCCTCCTGCTGCAGGACATCCCACTGCCAACTCAGACCCTCTGCATTCGCCCCAAAGCGCAGATGTCCAGGGGGTGGAGTAGGGATTGATGGTTGGGTTCGCCGCCCCAGACACTCTCTGTAGGCCCTCTTTCAGTTCTGTCTCTCAGAAGCTTGGCACAGATTAGGCCCCGGGGCATCAGAGAAGAACCCTGACTCTCCAGTCCCCTCACAGGCCTCTTCCGCCCTGGCGCGAGTACCGGTTGTGTGTGGCAGCTGTGGAGACAGCCAATCGCTTTAGCCAGTAAACTCTGTGCCTTTTCTGAATTCCAGGCAGATCGGTGAGCCACATGCCCAATTTGGGACTAGGTGCAGAAAAAAATAAATAAATAGCATTTTACACCTTTTAATGAGAATAAGGTGGTGTGAAACGCAAGCTGTTCTCCATACACAGTTCTTCAGACTTCCAGTTTTAGACACCTTCTAATGTTGTGAGAGGTTGGGGTTGTGGGGAGGGGGGCTAGCTGGCTGCTAATTATGATGGGAAATGAGAGTGATGATTTAAACCAGACGTTTTTTTTGTTTTTAACTTTTTACAGCTTGTCAAGTGAGACTTATGAAACAGCTGTCTGTTCCTTCTCGCTCAGAGCTGGTTGAGCTGTTTATCTAAAAGAAAAGTGCTAAACTGCTGTCCTGTTAAACGATGAGAAGGTTTCTGGAACCCAGAGCAGTCCTAGGGTCTGGCTTGTCCTTCTGCTGGAGGTAGAAAAAGAGGGTTGGGAAAAATTGCTTAATGCTTCTATCCTTCGACCGAGTGACATTCCATCCATAGCTGTCTATGTCAGGGTTTCACTGTGAACTGGGTTGTAGATGTATGAAAATGAGACTCAGGAAATGCCAATTTTTCATCTGAAGGGAGATTTAAGATGTTAGGTTCCCCAGCGTACTGGTGAGAGTTTAACAGAGAAGTCTTATGGAAAAATTCCCAGTCTGCTTTAAGGACTTGGAATTCTGTATTTCTGTGTAAATTGCGGCCATAGATCCGGCTGGCCTGGACAAGGAACACAATTATTTGTATCTGAGAGCAGTAAGTGTTGGCCAATATTGCCTCAAAACAAATTCTGTCAATGGTGTGCCGGTTGGATGCGCATGCTTTGTGCACACCACAGTTTGTGTAAAGAGTGAAGTCTATCTAGCTGCTATCTGGCAGGCTTCACCAGAGACAGGCCCCAATGATGAAACCAGAAATCCGAGCTGTCTGTTTTGTAACCGTTTTGTCAATGAAGCGTTTTATTGATGGGCTCAGAAGACAAAGCCTGGGTGCATCGCTGCAGTTTGAGTTCACAGGCACTGACTTCTGCCTCCAACGAACAGCCACGTTAAACACTACCAGAGCTGGTTATCCCACTGTATCAGTCTGAGCTGTTACGGAGAGATTTCGCCAATGTAGATCACAAGTTGTGCACACAAGGAAAGCACAAATGCACGGTGACTGGAAACCATTGAGCTTAGAAGAACTGATTATAGTGCATATCCCAGAGGAAGCACCTGGAAGATCCGGAATAACCCGGTGATTAAAATGTCAAACAAAACTGATCCTGGCACTGGGCGGAACATCTGCATCCTGTCATCTGCTCTTTGCGGGAAAGGTCCAACGAAAACGTGCTGTGGGTGTGGCCCCCATGTCTGAAGAAACATCAGCCAACCATGGTCGTGTGGCTTATCTTTCAGCATCCTGTGCCATCCGTTCCCAACTTCAGACCATCCATGTCCGTCCCCGACTGGCTGCATGCTATCCAGAACTACATGAAGACCCTACAGTATCCTTTAAATCTGCCTTTCTGATGTCTGCCCTTGCCTCACCTACCTGTATATCAGGAAGTGCCTGTGAAGATCTTACCCGGTGGTTTTGTTGCCTGTTGTGCACATTGTTAAATGCCAGGCATGTCTCATAATTAACCTTAACAGCTGACAGATACAATCACACAGGAACCCAGTTCTTTGAAATTAGGAAGACGAGACCTCTGAGTGGGTAAGTCGGGCTGTGATCGTTTTATTAAAAAAAATAAAAAAATAATGTGTGTTTTGACTTTTAGTGTCTTTATTTGCTACACTTTCACTGAGCGCAAACTTCCAAATTAACTTTGGCCAACAGGCCACCCTTGAGCTCATAGCCAGGATTGCTCTCTGTGACCTTTCCCCTGAGGGTGAGGGTCATTTAGTATATCGTGGTCCCAGCTGTGACAAATTGGTTCTCTTTTTGGAAACTGTCTGCATTGTGTGTTCAATCTGTTTTGTTAGCTACTGGTGAGGCCTTTTATAAAGAATAAGTAATTAAAAAGGCTGGAGCCCGGGGAGAGTTTGGTAGAGCCTTGGACTTCCATGCTCTCCTGTGTTTTCAGGTTAATGGAGACGGCCAGGGAAATGACCCGGGAGTCCCTCCCCATTAAATGCCTGGAGGCGGTCATCCTCGGAATGTATCCTTCAAGCGATGCCCGCGTACCAGAGTTCACAGAGTCTCACGGAGATGTGAGTTGGTGTGCTCTCCGGTGAGTTTAGGGCAAACCTGAAATGCGCTGACCAAGGCCGTCGCCACACTGCGTTGAAACCTCCTGTCATGTCGTCGAGGTCGTACTCTGCTGATTGAGTCTGCTGTCTTCTAATCCTGTCTAAATAAACCAGTGTAAGAACATCTGATTTGAGGAGGGGTGGAGGTAATGAACCAAAACGGAAGTCGGTGTCCTCGTGTCCACTTGTGACGTTCCTGACCCCCAGACGTAGGGGCAGTGCCACAGCCAGAATGATCACACCGACGGGCGAGCCGTATGGCCACCCGAGGCTGTTTGGTTGCTTGGAAACGGAGCCCGGGATCGCCGTCCCCACAGGAGACTGTGCGTGGGACCATGAGTGACCTTTCCGCCTTGCTTGACGCCTGCCTGGCCTGTGGGGAGAGCGCTAGGACGCAGGAACTTCCCGGAAGCCTTCGTTGCCAAAGTTTATCTGGGGTGACGGAAGCTGTCTGGATGTGAACCGAAGGGCTTGTGTCGTCCTTATTTCCCACGCTGGTTGGTATGTGGGCTCCTGTCTGGGAGCTGCTCGCGCCCCCCGGTCACAGCCTCCTTTACTGGAACATGCAGAGAGTGGGGCCATTGGCTCCATGAAATTGGAAGCATGTTTTATTCTGATTCACGGAGGCATCTCCAATACAGGTGACATCTAACCTGTCCAAAAAAAAAAAAAAACGTAGTAAAACGAGTATTTATATGTAACCAGCACGGATCCTGGCGAAATGCAAGTGATTTAGGCCAACGTGACTCTTTTTTTCCTCCACCTAGAGCTTAGTGAACTCCTGCTGTCCTTCAGGGTAAGCTATTGACCTGTCTTTGCATGCTAAGAGGGCTGGTAGCAGCAGGCTGATTTAATT
Source organism: Hiodon tergisus (assembly GCA_025775045.1). NCBI lineage: Eukaryota > Metazoa > Chordata > Actinopteri > Hiodontiformes > Hiodontidae > Hiodon > Hiodon tergisus. Next base: position 2,044,636 of record JAOVYW010000034.1, read on the forward strand.
ATCACAGCCACAGATTCTTCCATGTCACATGTTTCAGTGTCTTAGATAGGTATAGGCCGGTTGCAGCAGTCTTAAAAAAAAAAAATGCTTCTGACGTTTGACTTTACTTTTTGTAATTAGCGAACTCTTAAAGTAAAGAAATGTGTCCCTCAACAACAAAAGAAGAATGCATTACTTTGTCTTGGCTCGTAGGAGGCATGAGAAAGGGCTTTATTCCTTTAAACATTGCTGATGGACTGATTCAGGCTACGTCACGGTGAACCCAGCTGCAGGATGAGTTTATGTGGTGAGAAGTCATGCACTTTAAAAACCCTTTGTAAAACGAAAGGAATGAATCAGAGCTTTCTTAGCGTGTAAGATGAAGAGTCCTGCAGCCTTTTTTTGTTCGAAGTGTGCTTTGGTTTAGGGTCAAGCCAGTTCTCCTCAGAAAATACAGGCTGCGGGAAAAACCCTGTGTGTGTATGGGGGGGAGATGCAACTCGACTGCTTTTCTCCACCGTTCTCAACTGATGGGGCGTTTGTTTCAATCTCACCATGGCTGCCGTCTTAAACTGGGCAAAGCCACGCCAACTAATTGTCGTTCAATCGCTGTTATTCTTTTAAAATTTCTCACAAAGTAAAATGGCTCAGGTGTCGGAAACCGTTAGGGCGGGAGGGGGCAGCCAGCACAGACGTTATGATTGTTTCCTAATCCAGGCGACTGGTGTTACTATGGCAACGGCAACCCTGCCCAGTCAGAGAACCCTTGCTTCCCAGGGTAAGACTTTTCCTTTGCACGAATTCACGCGGCTGCAGGGTGGTTCTGGTGACCGCGTGATCGGTAACGTGATCCTCCAGTCTCTTAATGGGCCTTTCATTAGCGGCCGGAGGCAGGGGGGTGGGGGGGTCCAAAACAGCTGCCGTGGATTGAGAACAGATACAGTTCCTGTTTTTGTGGTTCTCGTGGCCCACTGCCTCATTACACCCTGAACACGGGAGCAGTGCGACATCCATTACAAGCAACCCGCTGAGCGTCGTTACAAAAGGTCCAGCTTTCAGACGGACGTGTCGAGTCACAGTTGTGGTGTGTCTTGGGTTTTTGCCATCTTGTGCTCGTGCTACAAAAGCGATACACAATGTCTTGCTTTCATTTGCTGCCATGGATACTTCACTACTTTGATATTTGGCAGTGTTGATATGCTAGAAGTGTCTTACCTTCTTAAATAGTGATCTTAACCTATTTTTACACGTTTATTATTTTAAGGACTACCTTCGACTTTCTATTCATGGTCATCGTTGTCTTGGAATTTGATACCCATGGCGGCAGTGGTCATTGGTCTGAACACTTGTCCAGATATTTACCAAGAGCGCTGTACTAAAGAGCCTTTGCTGACGTATGGGCAAGATGGTGACGGATGGGTGTAGTAATGGGGAGGGGGACTGCTTGTTGGCAAACAGATGGTGCCAGGGATCCGAGCATGCAGACGGTTGGAATGTGTTTTCCTGCCGCGCTCCGTGCCGCGTCTGCGCAACCAGCTGTTGGCATCGACAAGATGGGGACAAACGAGTGGTGTCTGACTATGACCGCCAACGTTCTTTCCCTGAGCCAGCCCCTTGCACTCTGATGGAGGGTTGGAGGATGGTAGCAGGCAGTAATCTGAAATTAAAGCTACGAAGAGCTCTCAACCGGAGGTTGGTTGTTAATGATTGGGTTTCCTCTCGGGTTCACTGCCCTCTCGTTGGCTCAGACTTGCCTGTGGGGTTTGAAGATCTCGCTCTCCTTATGCCTGAAACCCAACACTTGATCCCCCTAAAAGTGGAATAACTCATGTACACGCATCGCCACCTAGACCTGGATCTGTACGTATAACGTATATGTGTCCTCGTGTGTTTGCTTATTTTCTAAAGTGTTCTAGTGCTTCAATTGAAAATAAAAATATTTTAGTTAATTTTCCATAACTGCTAATCCAATTCAGGGTCACGTCGGCCTGGAGCTTAACCCGCCACGCATAGGCCGTGAGGTGTGGTAGACCCAGAATGGGGCTCCTGTCCATCGCGGAGCAGGAGACATACAGACAAAGGGATGTCTTCACGTACAATCTGACGCGGTCCTGATCTAGCGCCCCTAACATTAACTGCTGAGCCACTGTTCCAGCCCAAAATAAGCCTGATGTTTAAAGTCAGTCAGTAAAAAATACTGTAAATGTAGTCGGGAAGTTGTACGAGACACGAGATATTAACTAAGTTTGTTCGTGCCAAGGAAATTCAAAGAGCTATGTGCCTGCAGACATCTGTATCTTACCTACCCATGTCTTATTTTATTTTTTACTATTTCAAAGTTAGCAAAATATTTGTTTTCCAGGAAAATATTTAGTTTTTACAGTTTGGCACACACACACACACACGTTCTCACTCACTCACTCACGTCCCTGATGCGTTATTCTAGGCCCTTAACTTCCCTCAGTTACCTGACCAACGGTCTGTCTGCGATCGAGCGCTTCCCCATCAGCTTCAAGACCCAGTTCTCAGGGAACCACTTTCACCACGTGGTGCTGGGCATCTACTGCAACGGGCGCTACGGCACGCTGGGTATGAGCCGGCGCCCCGACCTGATGGACAAAGCGCTGGCCTTCCGTACGCTCAGTGAACTGGTCTTCGACTTTGAGGACTCTTACCGCCGGTACCAGCACGTCCTGAAGAAGGTGAAGATCGGCCTGTACGTGCCCCACGACCCCCACGTTTTCCAGCCCATCGAGTGGAAGCACCTGGTGCTGAACGCTGGGCGGCTGGGCCACGAGGACATGCGCAAGGAGCTGGAGAAGCACGGCCGCGACATGCGGATGAAGGTGAGCGCCATCTAGGGGGGGGGAGGAATGTTTCTCAGCGGTGCAATTTTGGGTTCCAACGAAATGGTCCTAGGTAGCCGACAGTTGAATTGTGTGCATTGGCGCTGGCTAGCCTTTTACCATCGTAATGCCAACATAATGTGTAGGAGCCTGGAAGATGTAGTTCCCCCCCCCCACACTCTTAAAAACCTCCCCCAAGCAGTACTGCAATTGGGGGGGGGGGGGTACATCCTAAGTCAGTATTTTTTATGCCTTGGCAGCATAACAGGTGCTGAATGAGTTCTAGTCTATTTCACTTACCTCCAAGAAACGGAAGCCTTCAGGGACCAAACTGAGAACCACGGCGGTCAAAGGTGTTCCCCTCCCAGCAATTGCAGTAATGCTCTGAGGAGATTGGTAATTGGGGGGAAAAAAACATCTTCCAGGCTCCTTTGCATCGTCTGATCCGTGGAGCAGCTGTTGTGGTAGGGCTGGATTTGATATACCAGGAGGTGTAGGTTGTTAGATGTTATGCTTTCCCAGCTGCTCTAATACCAGATAGGATGTATGGACATCTGCTGTTGGCCTCTGTCAGCTGTGCTTAGTTATTAAGGGATTGGCCAATGAGAGAAGCCCTAGCCCTACAGTCATGCTGCTGCACCATCTGCACCACCGGGAACTGTCAACATTCAGCTCCACCTGTCCGTGACATTTCATTGGTTATTTTCAGGCAATTGTGGACACTTGTGTAGAGGAATCTTAACACGGTTAATGATTTCGTTTTGATTGTGTGGAACTGCGATTATTATTGTTCAGTTAAACCATCTGCAGCATTGAAGTTCAGACTGTGTGTGTTGTACAGACGCGCTCAGTTAGTCTACCTTAACTAATTTAACGACAGTAGACGGGAGGCAAGCTGTGAACCCTGTCCCTCTTATGGATCCATTGGTGACCAATGGTGACCTGGGTCATGAATTTTTACTCAAGGCAAATCCCATTCCTGAGCATCTCTCTTGCGTCATATTTTCTGTTGAGCGGTGAGAATGTGATGACCGTGACGTTAGTTTAATGGACTGGCCTTTGGATAAATGCACACTAATGAACGCCCTCACCGTTCACGTACTCCATTGGCGCTTGATAGTACTTTTACTAATGAGGTAAGATGCTCAGGGGCTTCTCATTTATGTGGTAATGAAATGGATATAAATGTCTTCGTGTTTATCTCCAAATGAGGCTATTAAACTTGTTATAGGATTAATTGGTGAAATGATTTGAGTTTCTTGAACTTTAAAAAAACCCAACTTTTTACTCTGTGTTCACCGACAGGTGGGTAAAAGAGATCCACAGTAATGGGTATGCAGGCTCCCTTTTTAATTTCTATGGATTGCAGCAGAAAACAGTGTTGTCTATTTGGGCTGAGCTGATTACCCCAGCATACAGGGTAACTGATTTCTAAATCGAATAAAGTTTTTGCCCCTTCTGGTAGCAAAGGGCGGTAGCTTGGGTGACGGCTATGGGCAGTGGCTGCTGATTGGAGGGAGCAGACTATAACACGCCCCGTTTCGGGTGCGAAGCCCCACCCATTGGTGCTCCTGCAGATCCAGCCTTCCTCATGGTACGTTTTTGCCGCTTATCGTTCCAGATCCTGAAGTCCTCCAGTGCCCAGTCTCCCATTAAAGAGCGAACGAGGGGCAAGTCCCTGTCACCCCGCCGCCGGCAAAGCAGCCCCCAAAGACGTCACCTGCACAGACGAGACAAGTCGTAAGTAGTTAACGAAGGATGTGGAAATATTCTGGGTACGCTGTGTTCATTTGATGGACCGTTAGCGACTGAAGTTCTTCCTATACATCATGACTGTCAGGTGTGTATTATTTCCTTCAAACTTGCATAAAAACTTATGGTTATTGACACATGGTCTGTCCTGAACAGTGGCCTGTAATGAACAGCTGTACAAATTGATGCCAGTAAAGCTGAGATGTAATGTACAGTTTCTGTAAATGATAAAAGGAAAGAAGTCCTATCTGTGAGTACGTGCCTCCTCTGTTATCTTGTACTGGTTTGCATTAATTTCACGCAGCGTTTATGTTCCATCAAAATCTTATCAGCTCCATTTTTAGGGAAAGACTTTGCTCCCGAAATCTTAGCATTGGCAGACGATCTGTCTGAAGGCAGAGGATAGAGGGTTGTGATACAATCCCCTGGAGGACGTTCCTCCTCTTTCTGACTGTCCATGCAAAGGTATAACCCGGCTCAGCTAGTGTTTTATTAGTTTTATTTTTTGTATGCGTGGGAAGTGCTCGTTTTCACTCGCCGAGCCGGTCATGAGGATCCCCGCGGCAGGGACGTTACAGGGATTTCGTGCTCTGTAGTGCGCTCGCTGTGGGATTAGTGTAAGAGCTGTTGGGTGATTACCCACAATTCCCAGCAGATGCCCTGCACTAAACCCTGCTCGGTTCACCGGGTTTGTCATACGGCAAGAGGAGGAGAGCTACACGGGACGTAACGAAAATCTGACACGATGAGAGATTTTTCCTCTCCTTTTGTTTTTCATGAAACGTGCATTTTCTCCCTCTCGCACTGGGCACCTGGGGTTGATCTAAGTTCATCCTGGGGTTAGTTCAGCAGCCACAGAGGGCTCTGAGTGGCATGCCCTGATGGCTGGCATCTGTCATGTAATCCTGAGTATGCATGCTAATAATCTGTGGCATCAGGTTTGGACAGACACTGCGTCGTACGGAAGGAGTCTCAGAACCATAGGGGCTCCTATGGTGCTCTGTGTCAGACGGGTGCAGGGAAAAGGGAAAATCAGTTTCCCTCCACGGCCATCCAATCAGAAGGAGGCTCTGCCATCAGTGGCTTGATGACATTTTAGACTTCCCTGCCCCCAGTTATTTGGAGCCTTTTCCAGCACGCCCACCACTCTACTTGTCAGACTCCCTGAGAGGTTAATTATTGAGCGGGAACTGTGTGAGCACCCCTGACGGCCACCTCCAGTTCCTCGCTGGCACATTTCCTGTTGCAAAAACCCTCAATTATTCAGCTCTTCTGGGCTCAGAAACGCAGGAACTGAAGCTATAAAAAAAAAAAGAAGCTAAATGTCAATGCTGAATCTTTAGTTCAAAGTTCGCCCTGTGCCCTCTTCGACAAGTCTTGGGACTGTTCTGTTTAATTTTAGGTGGGTTTAGCTAGGCTAAGGAACTGAAAATGTAGCGTCAGAGATTTCTATTTCCACGAAAACGAGGAACTTAAAAAGCAGCAGGGCGCCATCTCCCACCAGCCACACAATCCCACCAGTTGCCCACAGGGATATTAAAATGAGGGGTGGATGTTTGCTCTGCTTTGTTTTGGCCTGGTCTGGCTTCACCCCTCCAGCCTTGACCCTGGGTTGTGTGTTCTCTGGGCTCATTTAAAGCAGGCAGCAGGTTGATGTAGTGTTTAGAGAACCTGACTTGAACCCAGAGTGGTTCAAATTAAATTGTCGCCAGCCATCTTGATTTATTTATTTTATTTTATTTTATTTATTTAAACCAGATTTGGGGGAAAAAAAATATGTCTAGTCTTTGTTGCTTAGCAACAGTAGTATTAGAACAGTCTTGCATAGGCCCCAGGAGACCCTGCTGTTGTACGCTTAAAACGGGTAGTTATTTTGAGTTGCTTCTGTTGCCAGCCGGCTGTATTAAACGTGTACATTTTTGGTAAACTTTTTCTAACCAAGAGTGGCACCAAGCGTTGCTCCTCGTCCTCAAAGCAAAGCAGTCTCACGCTTCCTTTCTCAGACAGGATGCAGACCTATTAATGCTGCTGCTGTGAAATACAGTCAGGGCCCGCGTATGTCATTTACTTTGCCTCGCTGCACACCGTGATTTTTGTTGTCACTTTGGCCTGACAAAAGGGGCTGTTTACGGCTGTGTAATCAGTGTTGAGGCTTTCATTGCTGAATCAGCCATGAACTTGGAATCGGTAAATAAAGTTCTATTTTTGCTTTTAAGAGAGCTGGCTGAAGGTGAACGGCTTTAAAACAAAAGGGTTCCAGTATACATTTGCTAAATGCTTTACTGCATTACCAATTTCTAGTTTTTGGAAACTGAGGCACTGTGCATGTCGTGTGTATGGCAGAGGTTTTTGTAAATGGTTTCCAAAGGGCAGAAACTCCTGTTTGAGGTGATCAGTGGGGGCGCTTTTGTGGAGAGGGTGACGAGAGTACTGGGGACGAAAGGGGACTCCAAACTGACAGGTGAACTAAGGTGGGTCAGAAGGCAAAACGGAGTAGTAAGAACCGTCATTGCCCAATGCACTCGCCTAACCAGTCAATCCATATACAGGCAGGAGACGTTTGCGTCTGCTCGTTTGCCAGACTCTACCATGTTAGTACCTTACAGCGGCCAACCAATCAGATAGTAGATCCCTCAACCACCAGCAGTTGACCTGAGACGGAGACCAATTGACAGCGTCTGAGTTGACAAACAGTGCCGGTCCGGGGGTAAAAAGAAGCCCACAGGTTTGAATAGGTCAAGGAGGGTGGTTTTGTAGTGCAGAATACTGATTGACTGTTTGACTGTTGTGAAGCTTGCCTGCTTCCGTGTGCCCCTGTTGGAAGTTAATGGATTGCCGCTGATTTTATCAGTCTTGGCAGAACGAAGCCAGCCTGTGTCCAGGGTTGTTGAGGTAAAGTGCTCCGCGGCTCGTTTGAGGGCTTAGGGTTTCGGGGTGGGAGCGAGAGGTATCGATTGGGAGGTGTGATAACTGACGGAGCAGAATGAGTCGATGATAGGACTCCGCTGAGGAAAGATTTACTTTAAGGGAAATAAATAAAATCCTTGTCTTGAGGGTATTACAAATGATGTTGTTATTATAGAAATTATTAAAATTCACGAATATTGTCTTTTCTCAAGAGAATATTCAGTTCTCTTAATTTTGCTTATTCCTGCGTTCACTATAGAGCGGTAACCTGGTTCTGCGGGGTCCAAGATTTCTAAATGGGAACAGTGTTTAGAAAAACTCAGTTCTGCTCCCAGTTCAGCCCCAGCATTCTGTAAGCCACTCGTGATGGCAACCTAAAAAGAATACTGCCCTCCCTTTAGTCTCTCAGCAGAAAAGTCTTTGACCCGTCACTCAAGTGCACTGCACTGCGTTTTCCAGTACTTGAGTGCTCCTTGGATACTGAATCGGAGGTGTCAGAGTCCATTAAAGCAGCCTGAACTCCCTTTGATCTGATTGGCTGCACTCTGCCTGGTCAGATCCCATTGGCTGGGGTTGTGTTGAAGTGAAAGTTTGGGTTGGTGCTCAGCTGGAATAAGTCATGGCTGGAACTTAAAAGAAGGGTACCAATGGTTAGGATTGAAGAATTATTTGGCTCCCAGTCACAGGTTTTTAGCATGTTATTTGCAACACAGGGAGGAAAAAAGGAAATGGTCTTTCCCACTCCAGAAAGACAGTGATTGATCATCTATTTTCCGACTGAGCCACATTGTGACCCTTGTTTCTCTCTCCAGGCCAGCTTTGGTGGACCGAAAGCCCGCAGAACTCAGCATGCTGAACGACGGCGGCTACCAGATCCGCATCTGAGACACCCTTCCCTGAGCGGTCCCAAGCGGTCCTCGAGAGCGTTCTCCTGCTGCGGTCGCACGGTGCTCCTTTTCTGCACTTTATCCCCGTTACCCTTTCAAATGGTATTTTAAACCTGTAATGGACGGTGTGTGTTTTGCTTATGTACTCCTGCTTTTTGCTTGGAACTGCGCACAGTGGGATGGAGGTGGGCATGGACCAGAGGGGCTTGTGTTGAGTAGTTAAGTGTTTTCAGTGTTTAAGGTTTTCTTTCACCGTCTTCCCTTTGGACATGAGGCTAAACCTTTGGGCCGGGATCACAGAACCCTTCATATCTGCATGATTGTCATATCTGAGGTCGTTCTCCTAGTCGTGCTACTTATAAAGTCAAACCTATTAGAGCCGACAGTATTCCTTTTGGTAACAATGCAAATTTATTAGCTTGCCAACGTGCAGGAAGTAAAAACGCATCCGTCCGTTTCATGGATTGCAGCAACCCTTCAGTGCACATTTAAAACTCTGGTTTTATTTTAGCACTGTGAACCACGGGACCAACAAGCATGGTGTTATCTTGAGATGACATCATGCATCTTATTACCCAAATGATACAGTAGGGAGGTGTGAAATGCACCAATTTCTTCTCTGCCAGTACGAATGGGTTTCTGTCCGATCTGAGGAAATTGTCACCAGTCTTTTTAAACCGGGGATCATTTTAAGGCTACTTTTTATGTGCGAGTAGGAAGCGGGGGGAATAGCTTACCCCTGCGTTTTTTAATGATTTCATTTACGAAAATGCAGAAGGCTCACCAAATAGTTTACTGCATCCAGTGACTGTCCAGGACTTCTATAAGACTATAATTGGTTTGGACTTTCATCGACCTCTGCCATTTAATTAATGCGATTTTTTTAAAATATTTTTTTTTAATGCGACGTACATTTCTTCTAGCGCCGTTTGAAGCGAGGGAAATACACCAGCGGGTAAGACTGATGTGGGGCGTAACACCCGTGGATCGCCCTGAGTCACCTGAGCGAGAGATGAGCTCAACATGGGAAGCAGAGCATCGTGGTGCTCACTGAGCCGCCCGGGTCTTGTCTTCTCAGCGGTAGAACCCCCCCCCCCCCGCCACCCCCATAGTGGTTTGTATTGGAAAATACGGCAGGAACAGAGAGCAGTTGGGGTCATGTCGTTAACCACGTTAAGGCGGGGCAAAGAAGCGAAAAATGAATAACAATCGAGATGTTATGTGAATGCCTTACACGAATGCCCCGTGGGTCTGTAATAGCGCGTTCTGGCGTTATGTTCACGGTTTGGAACAAAAGGGCGTGGCTGATGAATTGCAGATGCAGTCTTCATCCAGGCATCTCGTTACCACATTTGGTTTCCGGGTCATGTTCGGTGGACTGTAACCCCTAGACGCGATCCTCGTGGAGACAAACCACACAAAACATGAGTCGGAGGCCCATGTCAAGCCAATCCAGTAGGGAACAATGTAATTGTATCATGCTTAGCTTGAGAATGTTTTTTTAAATATTTTGACACAAGTTATCGTTTTATAGACAGCGTATGTCCCCTTGAGCAGCAACTCAGCAGTTTAAAAGTGTAGCACACAAGGGTAGTCCTAGTTGGCAAATAAGCTATGCAAGTCAAATGAATACTGAGAAAGGTCCTTTCAGTAATGGCATCGCTACCTATAATGAGTCTCCCCTTTAATCGTTGTCTTCCTTAAGCCCAGAGGCCAGGTGTAAACTTGTTTGGTGAATAACATTTTAAGAGGGAAAACTTGGTTGCCATGGAATCCTAAAAGCTGTAAGGTGACTTGAGGACAACATTGGTGCAATGTCACAGAGATGTTGTGAGAATTGTGCGTTTGCTGTGAATATCCCCGTGTTATGCCTAGATGTTTCAGCCAGGTGCGGAATACGGATGCAAATAAGGGGTTACAAGTTTATATTCAATCAGTGAATGAAAAATCAATCGTTATGAAATGGCCCTGATCTTAAAATGAACATCTATGGCTCATCTCATGGTCACACAGTATTTAATTGACACGTGTCGCTTGACTTGTGGACTTGTTTATATTAAAGCCACTCGCCTGGATAAAATAAAAAATTATATACACTTTTGAGCCCACAGGAAAAAAAAAAACTAATGGCTAATGTGGTACTACTGATTTGACCTTTAGCATCCAGAGTTTAGAGTTATGGTAGCAAAGGGGAAACCTTTTGCTGTTCCTTCAGTGATTGGGGATATGTGTTAGAGTGCAGTGTTGGTTGTACGGTTTAAGTGTTCACAAAATGAAATTTAAATGTATGAATTAAGATGGGAAGGCTGTAATATAAAAAAACGCCCCCCTCCAAACTTACATAGACTCTTAATTACTAGCAGTCTTTGTGGGGCCCTCTCGCAACGTGTGCCGTCGGATATGTGGGGTTAAGGCCACTCTATATCTGTGTGACGCTATGTTAGGAACTCCTGTGGCATTTCTGAGATGCACACACAGGGCTGGCTTTTAAAGCTTGGCTCCAGCCAGGTTAGTAAGTCAAACAAATAAACCCTTTTTAAAATACCATGACACGTTTTGTAATACAATTTGGGTGGTGGCGATTATGCTTGTTGGATTGGAATTCCTACTGTGATCAGTCATTTTTACCTACTGTAGCATGTTTTAATAAAACAAATGGCGTTTTTTATAAAAATAGCCCTGCGTCTGTGTATTAGATTCATTACTGTTGCCGACCACAATTGCCCACGCTGATCCAAACGGGGGGCTGACCAAAACTAATGCACACAAATCTAACCCCTGGTCCTACACCGAAACCCCTTGTCCTACACCATCTCCCAAGATCAAGCATTTGTTTTTGTTTTTGCAGTCAACTGTGGTGGCAGCTGCCTGACATTGTGCTTAGAGCAGCTACATGTGACACTCTGGGGGGAAAAGCCAGTACAGACTTCACTTTTCATCCATCTCTAACAGCAGCAATTTGGGGACATCTTACTATCTGGTATATGCTCAAAGGGAGGCCATGCTGTTTTTTAAAGGAAGCTGCAGTCGACGTGGGCTACAAGGCACAGAAACCAGAGTCTCATTTTTAGAATCTAGCGGCAGCAGAGGGGGTTTTACAGTTGTCAGCTAAAATTATTTATTTATGTAACCGACTTGCAAAATGCCTTTGGTTTAAACTGTTGGCCTCAAAGGGCACTGCACACATTTGGAACAGTGAAGCGCCATCTTGGCTGTGGGACAAAGTAGGACATATTTAAATGATATGAAGTAAAAGTTAATCCAGACGGGGTGCAGATTCGGGGCACGGCTTTAACAGCGGGAACGTTTTTGGGGAGTAAGCCGCTTCAGAACTACGCAAAGCAAGACCGGCTGTCTTGACGAGATTTGCCAAACTCTGAATAGACAACCTCAGTCGACTAAATTGAAATCTCATTCCTCGCAAAGCAGATCCCAAACCAGGGTTTGTTCCAGCAGTTCCTTCCACAGGATTTGAACCTGCGCCCTTCTGGTCCACAAGTCCACTGCCGCTGTGCCCCCTGAATATTAACTGGACTGTCAGAGCAGCCAGCTCTAGGGACATGTAACTCAACCTTCACGCAAACTAAATTAATGGTGGGAAGTGAAGATGACCAAAAGGGCTTTCCAGAGCAGGTGCTTCCCCTTCTTCAGTGTGGTTAAATTGGCCGCTGGTTCCTCTTCAGCACCCCCTCATTTTGTCAGGCTGTTTGGCTAAATTGAAATGTAATGCTCTTCATTCTGACGCCTCGGATCGCGCTAGCACCTCACATCAGGGCTGAACGATGTATCGGATAACTATCCCTTTTCACACTCCATAGTGTCAATTTTACAACAGCCAATCCAGTTTTCCTCCAACGTTCATTGAGCAACGGAATTAAATGTCTATTAGTTTGCCAGCTAGCATTAACACATCAAATGACTTTTGAACACGACAATGTTCTGGTTGCGCAGAATTAAAAGATAAGAATTTCATAACGGAGGTAAGTCAAAAAAAGAATTATTCGATTAAACTACAAGGCTCCACTATGCTTCAAGTCAAAACATTAAATCGGTAAAATAACAGCTTTTAATCCACCAATGCAACAATTCCTAGAAAACCTCTGTCACAGCAATCATCTAGATGGCTTAGGGTCTATGCGAGATGTTGGCAGAAAAAGTAGTAAAGAAAATGACTTGCGAAAGAATCCAAGCAGAAGCATTTTTCACTTTACAAAGCGCCAGACGGTGTTATTGTCCATGGCTCCAGTTTTAATTGTACAGCCCTTCTGTCTTTTTTACATTTTTCATTTTGTACTAATACAAAACAATGCTTTGCAGAACACATATAGCATAACTTTCAATCAATTTTACTTCAAAAAGTACTTATGTCGGTACTTGACACATTGGTAACGAGTGCAAATTAAAATGTATTTTGTTTAAGTGTTAAACCATTCAATAAAATAATGTTGGATGCCGTTTCATTAAAAATATTAGTACAACTTATTTATTCAGTCTACATATCCATTTTCCCTGTCCTCCAATTAAAAAAACCACAAGGTCATGTGGCAAACGGAAAAACTAAAAGTTTGATATATCACAAATAATATCCATCACAATATTAAATAAAAATATTGCAATTTTTTTGTCAATATCTGGCAGCCCTATCTCACGTCTTAAAGCTGTATAGCTCAAGCTTTGACATACATATAAAACCCTTTATTCACACTGGTACGGAGACTGCATTGTTATTTACTCTGTTCATGAGGTGTGAATTCTCCATCAATGATAAATCAGTCCTTAAACAATTACACAATAAAACCATATCCGACATATCAACCTAACGCTGCATGCTTCAATTTCAACGCTAAAACTTAGTAAGAACTCCTATTCCCGTGTATGTAAATACAAGTGAAACTGGCGGAATGCGCTGGAACCTCTCGTACACAGCGCAAACCTGGGAGTCACTGGCGCAGAAGTCCCTGTGTTATAGGAGAGCGGGCGGTCCTGCGACCGCGGCCTTCAGCAGCACAGGCGGAAGCGTGCCAGCAGGGGGAGGTGGTCAGATGAGTTGTGCTCATTGGGCAGCATGTTGGCTGTCCACAAGTCCGCCTCCTCCACCAGCGACAGTCTGGCCAGCAGGTGGAGCCCGCACTCCGGGGCCACACAGCCTTCTGGGGGGGGGGGGGGGAGATGGACAGCTCTGTACAGCACTCTGCTATCTTGTGAATCTCCCAATATTTACTTAGATGTAAAAAGATAAAAATAAAACTAAAACATGTGTTGCTCTGTTGACTCATTGGTTATGCACTGTAGAAATGAATGTTGAAAATAAGATTTTTTATTTTTTTTTCCGTTGCTGAAGTACTCCAATATTTTGCTTGGCTGACTTTTATATTTCCAGATCTCACACAACATGAGCTATGAACTTCACTGACATTTCATTGGCAGGAACCGTTGCAGATTCTCAGTTTAATATCTGTAAAGGTTTCCTGCAATCCGCCGCCACCCGTGCTTGTGTTACCTGGCTGTGCAGAGACGTCCCCTCTTGCGGCCGAGTAGAAGATGTAGTCCACGGTTGTGGCCGTCCTGGAGTGACAGGTCGTGATCTCAGGCTGGCCGCCCTCCCTTGTGAAGTGGGAGTAGACGGAGGTCAGCCTGAGGCTGTGCTCAATGCTGGGCCTGGGCACAGTGAGAGACAACACACACTTGCATCATTTCAAACCGGGATAAGGACAAACGTTGAAGCCCCCAGCACCCTTCAAGCTGTCAACTCTCATCTCCGACAAGCTATGGGGTGGCTGATGGGCAGGCGAGGGGTTGCAAGCCCCCGGATCCGCTCAAACCGATTACGGCCTGACAATAACTTCCTAAAGTTTCACGACGGCGTGAATTATGGCGCGGTCCGAGAAACGTTCAGGCGGGAACACTGAACGCCACCTCAATCTCCATCACAATTAACCAATCAGAACCTACTTGGCGAAAGCTGCTGAAGCCTGCTCTTCGGGGTCTTTCGTTGAGACGCTGGAGATCTCCTCTGTAACTGCTGTGTGAAAAACACAAAGATGGACAAATCTGCAAAGAACACAGCAGAAGGTGCAGCAGGTGTAGTTAAGGCATTTTCATTTTAACCAGCGCATTGCATTTTTAAATCTGAGGTAGGGCACTACTATGTTACTCAGGAGAGAAGTACTTCATTTGAATTGCTTCAGTACATATCCTGCTGCACAATTTGTTAAAGTGTAAAATTATAAGCTACAGGATTCAAGCTGATCTAGATAAGAAAGCCTGTTGACCAACTATAAAAATGGGTTTAAGTTTTTGTCTTATTTAAGGTTTAACAAGAGCCGAGAAAAGACCCGGGTTACCTGTCGGCTTTTCGGACGCCGTCTCGTATTGGCAGCGCTGGTTGATACCCAGACTTTGGGGCCAGAGTGGTACGGCCAGGATCCGTTGTCCCCTCGGACTCTGCTCCTGTCCCGACACCTATAATCGAAATTGAGGGCCGCGTCACAGGTCGGTTCTCCCAGTGGGAAACGCGACCCAGAACATGTCCGTATTTCAGGAACTTAAAAATCTACAAACAGTTTAAAAAAACACAGCAGAGGGAGACACATTACATGGTGAATTATATCCATGTGCACACGCCCAAGTGATCTGGAACCAGCCCGTAAGGCCTTGAATTTTAAAAATCAGCGTGGATCAAGGGGAGGCCTTCAAAAGCTAGCGGGTAATGCTGCTTAATGACCTCATTGGCTTTCCTTCCTTCCACCCACCTTGCTGATGGGGATGCCTCCGTACTCCAGTTTACTCTCCCGGATAAAGCTGTACAGGGGGGACCAGGGGACGGAGTTGAAGTCCCCGCAGAGGATGACGGGGCAGGCGGTGTCCTGCAGGCCCGAGACCCGGCTGATCTCGGCCAGCAGCATGGCCAACTGGGCCAGCTTGATGTCCCCCCGGCGGGGGTTGAACAGCAGGTGGGTGTTGGCTACGCACAGGCCAGATCCAGCAGCGGGCCCTCCCGAGGGGCGCAGCAGCAGCACCAGGCCCACGTTGTCCCGGTCCAGCAGCGGAATACCCCGTCGGAAATACTCCACGGGGTGGCAGGAGACCAAGGAGAAGCGGTCGCGCTTAAAGCTCACAGCACAACCGTCCGATTTCCCGCCCGTCCGCCTCTTGTACTCAGAATGGTACCCTGGGAGAGGAGTCCACAAGTGAGTAGGAGTAGCCATTAAAATGCACTCGATAAAATAAACCGATTCTACACGTCAAAACTTAACCCAACAGCTCCTCCTACTGGCAGTCTCTGAAGACTACAGCAACTACAGTATTTCTTTTAAAAAATTGTATTAACGGAATTATGCGTTTCGGAAAAAATCCTATGCAGTTGCTTATGTAATTCTGCATTCTAATATAAATACATAATAAATACACAATATGTATGTACAAAAAATGTCTACTTTGTGTGGCATTACTACCTATTATTTCTCATGCAACAAACAAATGAGAAAAATATAATGAATAAATTAATTAAAATAAACTGGTTTGAGTACCTAAAGATTCTAGACTGGGTTTGATCTGTTTTTGGTAGTGGTCCTCTTGCACTTCTTGTAGACACAATATCTAGGGAAACAAAGTTGCAGAGCAAGGCACAAATGAGGGTGTGGAGGGTGGGTGAGACACTCATGTTTGAGAACTCCTCCGAATGACAGAAAAAAAACAGCCACGCGGAGTTAGGCCACGATGTAGAAGTTAACTGAAACATAACTGCAACTCCAAACGCATTGTGACAACGAGTGGTGTTGTGATGAACTTGAAACCAGCAGCTTGCAGTTTCAAATCCCATGATAATCTGCCTTAAATTGTGAGAAAAGTTACCAAGTCCGAATGGCTTCTGTAATCATCCGGCAGCGTTAACAGACAACTTGCGAAGCCATAGGTTATGCAAGGTGCTCTGGAGGCGAGCATCTGCTGCAATGTGTGAAAAGTGGGATTCAGCGGTCTCCTTTCACTCACATCTGCATCGTGCTCCTCCACCTCCCGGAGAATGTTGGGCAGTCTGTGATTCCAGTCAAGCACAGGCAAGGGGCAATGCCTGTACAGGTACGCATTGTCCTGAAGGAGGTCCTGGGAGAGGATGTTGTAGGACATCACCGAAAAGTCAAAAGGCTTGCTTAGCAGCCCATTATCACACTGAGATGGACGCTTATAATGGTGGTAAAAGTCATCCCAGTGTCGAGTTATTTCTGGGGGGAGAAAACAAGAGAATATTTTCAGCATCTTTATTAATACGGAAAAACGATTGGTCACATGTAGTCTCTTCTACAACGTCCTCCCCACAATCTCATTCGTCTACCAAATTAGGTTAAACAGGCAATACACGTGAGGGGCGGCAGAATCACCTGTGGAGCGTGATCTCTTCTGTGGGTCTGTCTGCACTTGCCCCGGAGGTGGAGGACTTGTAGAATCATTCCTAAACCAGCAATTATGGCTCATTACAGAGCTGCGCATCGGCAGAATGTGCGACGACCCTCGGGGAGGCGATTGCCTATCCCCCCTTTCCGGAGAATTCCTTCGCTTTTTCTGCGGAGGCTCTTTGTCTGCACGGTCCATGAGTCCACTGGAAAGGTGGAGATCCTTTGACGAAAAACCGTAAAAAGGGGGCCCTGGCGCCGGGTGTCGCCAGAAGCCACGGTGCCAAATGTCAGGGGGTCTGTGATCAACGGAGAAGTGTCGGTTGGGATGGGGATGCGGTGGCCACGGGGGCAGACACATCCGCCACCGAGTTGTGTGCTGGAACAGGCTCCTCTGACTGCCGAGGAAAGCTTGTGACGGGGTGAACCAGTTGGAGCCCAGGTGCCGAATGAACATAGGAAGACTGTGGACAGACGCGAAAGGCTATCGGTCCAGCAAATCTACTTGAAATTACACTAAATGCCTAAACAGTTAGACAACGTGTTTAACTTGAACCGCTTAAATACTATCTACATGCTACAACGAGTTCTGAAAGTTAATGAAAATCAAAACAACATTTTTTTTTCTGGTAGCTAACTAGTTACTTACTCGGGGGCGTATGGGTTTGTATTGCTTAAATGATAGTTTCGATACATTTTCGTTTATAACTGATAATGTTTAAAAACACACAAAAAAAACTGTTATTAATAAAACACAATATATTACTCATTCTGTTAGCCTAGCTGTTCGCTGTCGTGGGCCTGCCATTTGGAATGTGACGTTATAAACCCTGGTCGACAAGTTTAACAGTGGGATATGTAGTCTCTAATCATCTTGAGAGCCTGTACTGAAAGATACGTTTGTCTAATAAACTACAACTTCCAAAAAACACAGAAATTATAGTACGGTGCACGACGAGGTTTAAAAATAAAACTGAGCGCAACGTACATAAACGAACAGAATTATTTGAGTTCCATAATTTAAAACGTCATATCCAATAATATAATTTCTAAGCAGGTATATAGTTCTTTCCATATGGACATTTGAGACAGATTTTACAGAATTAATGAATGCAGTGATATTTCTCAAACGGCATACTAGCTAAACAAATTATAACCATTGATTACATACCTAGGGGAGATTTCAATCGATGCGATATCAAAACAGAATACGGTATAAATAGCAGATTAAGGGTACGCTTTTTATTCCGTTGTTCTTCCTAATTTCGTACTTTCAATTGTAAATTTCCAGTGAAACACAAAGAACACAGCGTCCTTCGGACCAACGTTTGATCAAGTCACTGTATTCCAAGGACTGCAGTATAATAGCAAACAAAATGTCGTAGTGGTACCGCACTCAGTGGAGGAGAATTCAGCTGAAACCAGGACTAGGCATTGCTCATTTGAAACGATTGCAAGATTCAAAACTAGGCAATGGATGCTTTTTGCTAGACTTTTTTTTTAGAGTATATTCAAAGTGCAGTATTAAATTACTTATTATTAGTCTAAATAAATCGAAACCGAATTCTTTGTTAGTATGTAATGCAATTTTGAAAATGTTATTAAGAGTCTCCCGATGAGCTACGTAGGTTAAATAATGATAAGTCTGTTGTTTTTATTTGTATATTGCCTCAAACATAGTACATCCCAAAATTACAGTTGACAACTAGTGCCGCCACGTTTGTAACAGGTCCAAAAATGCTCACTATAATGAACATTGCGAAGAAAGATTATAGGGATAAGATAAGCTATTTTGTCTTTTCCCACAGAATTTAGCTTTGTGCCATTTAAACATGTTCAATAATAGAACATCAAAGTATAACATACAGCATAAACACACAAAAGCTTATGTGAAATGTATACAGTTCAGAAGTGCGACTGTTAGTGTGTATATCTGGGAAGTGCTCAGATTCCATAGCTGACACCCTGATTCAGCAGCTTTTTGGTGGAGAAAATAGTTTTTGGGTTTTCTGCGACTTTTATTCGAGGTGGAAGAAATGGTTGAGAAAGGTGGAGCTCTAGGGAGTCCGGACTTTTGATGCCATTTTCAAGAGGCTTTATGCCATAGTTTGGACTGTTGTGATTTTATCATGCTGTTATACAGTACTGTCCGATGCCGGAGCAGAAGAAAAATACCTGGCTGACAGATCCTTAGTAAATGGGTTGCTGTACCTGCTAGGCACTTCATGGAGGTCACTTGCTTGGCGTCTTCGCTGCTTGTGCAAACTGGGATGATATTTGCTTAAGTTAACAGCCACACCTGTGTGGTAGTTTCTGCTTCACATATGTCCCTTACCTGCCCAGATGATTACATTTCCCCCAATTACCTGTGCATGAGACTATCAAATCTGAACAGCTTGGTGACCTTAACATCTTTACAGTGAACACAATCAAAGGCTTGATTTACCCTTAGGTTGAATGTTCAACATGGGGAGTTCTCCATATGTTAAGCACACAATTTTTCTATTAAAGTCTCTTACACAGGATCTTGTCTAGTAGGGACATTGGAAACTGCAATATTTCATAGATATCTATATTTAAAGTCAACAAATGGCTGAAATTTTGACCATTATAAAAATAATCCAACTGTTTATTTTTTAGCTGAAAATCAGTGGCAGTGACAGGAGTGTGCATGTCTAAAAATTTGCATCATCCCGCATGTTTTTTGAACAGAAGCAAGAGATTAAGATTCTTGCAGGCTCTCATTTGCACTTTATGAATACATCCAAATGCTGAAAAATGCGACTTAATGGATGATTAAGTCTGTTTAGATGCATTCACTTCTCACACTTTCACGTCTTGTGGATTTAGAATATTCAAATTTCTTTTCACTAGGATGTTTTGAAAATATGACATGATTTGACGTGCTTTAAATGTGGTCACAGAAGACTGTTAATGTGTCGGTATAGGGAACTCCTGGAGGACTGCGGGTAAAAACGAGCCTATGCGCAAATCTGGGTACAAATAATTTTTTATTACAATTTGATACTGTTCATTTTCAATATACCTACAAAAGGAAATAAATTAATAAACAAAATCAAATTACTATTGTATTATATAAGACTTTATATAATAGAGAAAATTGTCATTTTTGAAGCCATAAGTAGATCTTAAGCACAATAAATACCATTTCAACATTTTATTGTCTATTTCAGCAGTGACGATGTATTACAGTGTTTTCCAGGGGTTTTTGTGTCAGAATACAAAGCCTTTTTGCAGAACTTGATTTGTGCATTTTTATCTGATAAAATGACACATACATAACCAAAAATAATCCTTTTCATATTATACCTATGGTTAAAGGTTTATTTATTTTTAGTATAGTATCTTAACCATCTTTTTCTGAAGAATGTTATTTCACTTAAGGTTTTTGTTGTCTTCAAGTGATTCTCGAGCTAGTAAAGGACATGTAGGCAACCGTGGGAAAAGTCCACAAAATGTTAAATTTCAGTATCAAACAGCACTGCCATATTCATATTAATTCTGTGAGGTCAGTCCACAGCCAACAACACTCCATGGCCAAGTGTTTTAAACTCAGGTATAAACTGTGTCCAATTGTACACTATTTACCCTACTCAGTAGTTCAGTTGTTTATTAGGTCAGTTTTTTTCAGGAGCTGTTCGACATCATAAAAATGAATCCCTCTCACAGGTTGTGTCTTAGGGGCTAATAATGTGTTCCCTTCGATGACGACTGAAGTGAAGAGAATAAATTCTCCACCGTTCGCTACTATTGTGTAGTTGCTGGATCTGGCTCTTCAGTCCTCATATCTGTCATGTAGAATATTTAATCGAGGGATCTCTTATGAATCAAAGCGCAAATGTGAACAGAGTTAAAAATGACCAAACCCCACATACACACACGCACACCTGTCATCTTTGGTAGCTTTTTCCGGGTTCCCTGCTCTTTTGAGCTCCAAGTGACTGTGATCCGAAACTCCGAGGGATACTTGTCGGACCTCAATGTCTCTATGGGACGACCTTGTTGCACCCCCTGGGAGGGGGGGGTCACGAAAATGGCACCTCCCATCGCTGTGTGTAGGCTGACTGTTCACATGGGCTTATCACAAGCATCTTGCTGCTCTCCATACCATCTAGGGCCATTTCGCTGTCCAGGCAGAAGTTTGAGGCCAGGTGCTCAAGGTGTGTGCCTGATTTCTGCCATCGCTGGAGCACAGAGGACGGAAAGACACAAAATGTCGAAGAATATGCAAGTCATCTCCATTTATGATTGTGTGCGTAAAATTGACCAACATTCAAACATTAGCATTAGCTGGTATTTCTTTATTATGTTCATGATTCTGATTGATCGTGAAGTGGGGGCAGGGGTCAGCAAGAGTGCCACAGATAGCTCTGGTTTTCATTTTGGTCAAACCCTTAATTGCTAAATTGGATGAAGTATTTTGGCAAATTACCAGAAATGACCAAGTGCTCCAGGTACTCTGTATTTCCTTATTTAGACAGACAGGTAGGATCGTAGCACTTTAAGTACAGGGTTGCCAATAAAAAAAACTCTTAAACTCAGTGCAATTTGTACCACTAGGTGTAGCCATTGTCTTAGTTTCTGTTGTTTTCTAAGAAAAACCTAATCTCAATTTTCAGTTCTTGGTTTGAGCAAAAACGTGAGAATTTATGTAAATACCCAATGTATTGTACCCAAACAACTGTTTTGTTAATGGTAACATACTTTACCACTCTGTACAATAAAGGTCGTTAATATCGTACTCAAGCAAATCCAAAATAGTTCTATAAATTAAAAATTCACTTAATCTCTGATGATCATTTTATGTAATTTAAATTAAATATGAGATATATAGGATATATTATACACAGTTCTAGAGGATATTAATGATGGTGTACTAAGTGAACAGAAACGAACTTCCCCCTGTGCTCCTGATGAAAGAAACCTCTAGTCAGATAGCCGTGACATATTTCCAGCGCAAGGAGATCGCTTTTTTAATTGAAAAAGAAAATAATTTGACTAAAATAATTAGCATTCAGTGCACACAGCGCCTCAAAGTCATTCTTGTTACTGGCTGTTAAAGCATAAATGATATGGAGACTCGCTCTTGGGCTCCTAGGAAGAAGCCTGGGGGAACATATCAACGCGTCTCTAATTAGCTATCATTCCACTGTTCCTGTCTCTACTCCAGAGACGGAGGGTGATGCTTAAGGAATCTTCACAGAGGGGAAAACTTAACTATGGAATCAGCTGTAGTGCGATTCGTGGTCGATCCAGTATGATCACAAGGTTTTCATGAAGTAGCTTCGAACAGCTTCACAAGGAAGTGAACATTCGAGCTAATCGAGAGGCTAGAATTTCGTTTTTTAAAAACATTTAAAACGTGACCTTGAAACACAAGGCCAATTTAATTTCATCAACAGCATTGGACAACACTTATCACACGAACGTCAGTGACTACTATTGTAGATCCAGATGAGCAGGACAGTCACTTCATTTAATTCTCTCTCTCTATCCCTCACTCTCTCATCATTCAAATGTCACAGGAGAGAAACATTTGAATAATTCCTTATGTATGTTTATTCATATGTTTTAATATTAATAACTAGACTCTGCATGCTAAATTTTTTACTATTGAGCATGCATATTTAATATTTAATAAAAATAGGGCTTGGTTTATTTGAGCATTACAGGCAAACAACTCCTTTACTAACACCATAATGAGATGGTGTAAGCAGATTTATATATGTATTATCCAAACAGACCAAGAGGAAACAAACGGTCCCAGCCTAACTCCACAGCTCAAGTTTTCCACCAGTTCCAGGTGGCCCGGAGCCTGACAGGCACATCCCAAGGGACATCTCTAGCAAGCCGCTGGAATTTGTGTGTGAGACCCGATTTATGGAGGGAATGCAAGTGCCAGTTAGCATGTGCCTGGATCTGCACACTGCAGAGCACATTACCTGCTTGCCGTCACCAATGTTACAGGGCAGAAGTAGGACCTGGGATGCAGGGAAGGTGGTGGAGAGGGTGAGGCAGTGCTGCTGCTGACGGATCTGCTGGCCATGGGTGTAGATCCACTCCTGAGGAACATTACGCAGGGTTACCTCAGATCTCTATACCGCCTTAACACGAGGGGCTGTCGGGGTGTGTGAACTCCATGCAGAGTGACCAATATCGCTACATGGTCCTAACGGAAGGAGCTATCTGGATGTGTGAGCTCCTCGTAGGGTGACCAAACAAATCTGCATGGTTCTAGCAGAAATTTCACGCAGCCTGGAGCCTGATATTCTGCCTGAACTGCTTCAGTACAAACCCAGGTGTATCGGATAAGAGTGTAAAATAATTATCTCTGTAAATCAACCAGAATATGGGCCTCTGCTAAAGTACTACTACTAGTGACCACGAATGCAGCTGCTGGACATTTACCTGCACCGTGCTCCGAAACGAAAACAAAAACCAAAAAACAGCTACAAGAGTACCTAACATCTGAACAGAGCACAGCCCTACACACTCCACCGTTGCGCTTCACAGCTAAGACTGATCCTTGCTTCTTTGTGTCAGGAGTGCATACGGTTCGTAATTCTTTGTCCTTTCAGCGCTGTACATAAGCACGGCATGAGGTGGGCTGGATAACAACAAGGGTTTAATATGTTGATTGGCTCCACAAGGATCCAATTATTTACACATATTAAGTTGTAGAGTAGTGTTTAATAGTATAATGTCGAGCTGAATGTCTATTTTTAAAGCTAGTTAAAATTCCCACTGCTGCCAGCTATCACCATCCATGCCTTTAACTAGATACAGTGGTTGGCTGCATATATTTTTAGAGTAAAACTGGGGTTTCAGTTTATGGTAATTACTTTTTCTCTCCTGCTCTTAAGAAAAAAAAGTATTAATTTCTTCAGTAGTCTCATTGTTCTGATTCGCTAAGCACTGCTTAATATGGATGAGCTTTTATTTGGACCCAATACAGGATACATCCTGTGCTGTAACCATCTTAGGTGTTAGGTAGGCTTGTTGCATGAATGAATGAATTTTTTTTTTTGACAAAGCAGTTTTGTCATGCAGCCACACATCACCTACAGCCCTTGGGCAAAATTCTCAGAAATACACAGATCTGGACAAGATATTGTCTCCTCTTACACTTGACCCCCGAGGAACCTTCAACATGGCCACGCACCCCCCCCCCCCCCCCAATTTAGATTTGGCTTCACATTACCAATTGGATAGTGGCATGGAACAAACAGTGAAACAGGATTTCCCCACGTCCCTGCCTGTATAAAATGGTGAAAGGCGTTGATTATGTATAGAAAGTGACAACACGATGCTTTTCTCAATAAAAGACGCACAATGACGGGAGACGTACGGTGTCTAAATGATAAATGCTGAAAAACTAAAACAGGAACGAACAAACAATGTTTTATTGTAATCTGGTGCGCGGAAGTGCTTCTCTTTGTATGCTTTACTTTTCAAATTGTTATTTCGCCTTTATTATTTTTGTGGCGAAACCGTTTGTGTTTATTGGGATTGTTATTCAAAGCTCTGGGTGTCTAATTTTCAACAGTATTGTTGGCAGTACTGCAACCCCAAGTCACACTAATGCCAAAAAAAAGTTTGCATTAGCAGAAGACGGAAATTGTTAGGAAATAATTATTATTATTTTTTTTTGTCAATGACATCAATCAACTCCAGAACTTTTTCTACCGTTCTATTTAAGCGCCCAGAACATTTTAATTAAGGATATAAAAGAAGCCATGTTTCTAACAGTGGCTGTAATGAGAATGTTCAACCAAGTCATGCAATTAGAGGCCTGTAATATTAGCACAAACCGGAAATGGACAGTGAAAAAGTTCATATTTACAGTAGGTAAAACATTTAGCACAATTGGTTTACTTAGAGTTTGGAAGGCCAAAGGAATATTCATGTAGTCCTGAGCATAAAAGCCTCTGAAACACTTCTCATCGAGCTATGACCAAGCTGATACCTGGATGGGCTGTGGTGTTCAAACCGGATTGCTACATTAGTGAGACACTAAAGGATTATGGGATAAAGGGCAGGAGGGTCATGTCACCGTGGATAATGGTGAGGTCAGCAGGCAAAAGGCTGTTATATACATATCTACACTTAATAGGATGAATTTTAAAAAGTGAAAACGTGGCCTATGTTAAACCTAATTACAGGCCAGCCCCAAGTTCTGCTTTATGACGTCCGCTGTGGCACCACAATATCAATTTAATGCTAATCTAGCGTGGATCCAGGCCTTGTTGGTTTACGGCAGCACGCACTTAAAGCTCTACCATTAACCAGGCTCTTAAATCCTCATGTGGGGAAAGGCCTACCCCAAGTTGCAGAACGCCAGCTTCATTATCATTTTTATAGCTTAACCCTGACTAAGCAAGCCGGTGTTCTGGTCCTCCCAATAAATTGAAGAGAGTATTAATTACAGCGTCTGCATAAAATCCGAGGCTCTGTCACCACGTCTTGTCATTATCTTTAGATAAACGCTCAAGGATTTTCTTCACTGCTGGATTTTATAAAAATAAAGGGACCCCAATTTACTTTCTTGCAGCAGGTTAATGAATTGAAAGGTTAAGACTTGGACAAACAAGCACTCCTGTCACGCAGCGCTTTGTTCCTGATTGATCACTCTGGTTGTTACCCTTCTAAACTGCAACGTGTTTGGATTGCTTAGTAGGAGCGTTAGACATGGAGATAGGTCTCTGTAATGACACAAGGCACCAAAGGGGTGTGACAGGACACACAAAGTGTTGGCCAGCAGGGGGAGCCCTTAGGAATCCTCTGCGGTGGCTGCACGACCGGTGCCTCTCGATGGGACTGACAGTGAGGAATGGCCGTTAGTCAGGCAGAGCGCCACAGAAAGGAAGGAGGCCCGGGCATGCGTGGCAAACTCGGCCCGCTGAAGCCGACGGTACCAAGTCAAAGGGGTGAGGTGCTGCTCCCCCGGACCCACTGAGCCATACCTGGTTGAGGGCAGGAACCTCCTTGGTGCCGACGCAGGGCCCGAGGGTCAGCACTGGCAGGTCCTGGCCCTCCACTCTCCGAGACTCCAGGCAATTCTGTCTCTGCCGGATCACGCCTGACCTGGACTCTGAGTCGTCCGGGATCCTGGGAGTGAAAACCTGGTTATGGTTTCCAGCTGTCATTCAGTGAAACATACAGTATATATATTTTTTAATTTGCATGCGTTTTTGACACATTACTTGGGTACACAGATCCACATCTCCACATGCAAAGGATTTCTTCTGTGCCCTCCCTTCTGTGACACAGTATCGGTGCTATTTCAAAAATGGAAGTAACAGAGCACATTAAACACTACTGATACGAGTTGCTATGAAAGGCAGAAAAATGCGTTACACGCGGCTCTGTGCCAGAGAGATGAAAACACTTTGTAAGTAGTGGTTGGACTGCCAGCCAGTCAGTCATTCACTTAGTCAGCAAAAAGTCAGTGCTTGCGAGTTTATCAAAATCCTTTAGCTGTAGAAATCTTTTTTTGGCTTAGCACGAGGATGACAAAGGTGTAAACATGCTGCTCTTGGTTCACGCTACACCCCCATCCGAAGAGTCAAAACAACCCTTTTACAAGCAAGCCTCTTAAGCTAATCATTCAAAAAAGAAACAAACAAAGGATAGTTAACACCTCTTCTCTGAATATGTTTGTTTTAGAAAAAAATCCACGTGGTGCTCAGAGAAAGCCGAATGCTGACAGGACAGGAATAATCACGTGACCCAAAAGAACAAGTGGCCATGCGCTCACTTGAGTTCTGGATAGACGCTGTCCAGATACCACTTGAAGGACTTGCATTTCAGTCGCTGACGGAGTTCTTCCCTGACGCGGACGCTGATAAGAGGAGGGGAACAAGCAGAATTAGAGACTAACCATTTCTGTAATACAGCCCGGCTCTTATCACATAACAGTCTCTGGTAAAAAAAATAAAAAAATAAAGGAATAAACCAAGACAAATCATAGCAAATCCATTGACATTCAGCGCCAGGCGGCAAATAAATTCATCTTTAGAACAATTCAATTGCATGGTTTGAACCCTGTACCCTCGACTCATCTCTCTACTCTCTCATTTCACACTTGTTAATTGCACTCAGCCATGTGAAATGAGAGGCTGCGGCTCTGCTCCTCCAAGATTCATTTCGCCATGGTCTCCATCTCTGGCCAAATCCAGATGCAGTCCTTCGGGGGGAAAGATAAGGCGGTGGTCATCTATCACTCACTCTCCGTAAGCCTTCCCTCGGGCGGCCGGGCGGGCTGAGTAGTAGAAGAGCTTGAACTCGTCCATCCACACCTCTGCCGTTCGCCTGGTGTTCCTGCGAAACACAACCGAGCACGGCCTTTCTTAGGTGGGGGGGGACGGAGGTTCCTTTGATTAACGTCTGAACCCGTTTTTTTTGGATGGTTTGCTCTGAATGTGCAGAATTTTACTAAACGTTCTTTCTGAAAGATCTTTTTGCACACAGTAAGCTTGGGTGGCATACGAAGGCTTGGTCTGGTCCTAGAGGAGCCTTCCTTAATCGACTTTGAGAGCAGGACATGTCATTCATGGTCCTGATTACCCAGGACTAAGCTGCTGCTTGCGTACAAATGGCTGCCTCTGACACCTTCCGACAGAAACTCCCAATGCGTGTGTACAACATGAGGACCGTGAGGAAGGATAATGGAAAATATAACTAGACACATTGATGCACCAAAGCAAATGCTCCCGGGCTCATGGAACACATCAAACCCCCGTTTTCAGTAATTACAGTCTCATTTCAGCTCCTCTCAGCTTTGCACATGCAGATAAGG
>JAOVYW010000034.1:2072315-2102260 GCA_025775045.1 Hiodon tergisus
CACACTCCCACAGCCACAGCCACACACACACTAACACACACACACACACACACACACACACACTCACTCCCACCCCAACCTCGCACACTCCCACAGCCACACCACCCTCGCGCACACACACACACACACACACACACACACACACACACACACACACACACACACACACACACAAACAAACCTACATGCAGACACAGCTTCATGGAGAGCAAACAGAAACACAGTGATTCAGACTCCAAACTTTGGAAATTGCCCATGTTCCATCACGAACCGCTAACGAAGCTCTAGAACCAGCACCAGTGGAAGCAGAGAAGTTGCTCTGTACTCAGAGCAAAACACAGCCATTTCAACTAATTAACACCTGGCCATGGAGGCAGAGATTTGTAGTGCTGCAACTGACATCCACGTCCTTCCATATACCCTCTGAACTTCACACAAACAGGAGCGATATGACGGCAGGCCAGCCAGTTTCTGCTTTCTAGTGGTAAGGAGACTCTCCTTCCAAGCTGACTCATGTGTCCGGTCACATGAGCAGGATCACATAGGAGCAGACTTGCTGTGACAGCACACCAGGACAAAACACGAAGCCACCCAGAAGTACTCGTCCTTACATTAAACTTGCGCAAACCCCTCTGCTATCAACCCACCGATATTTGAGAGGTCACTTCACGGGTCTAATTGTGCTATTTGGCAATCACTTGTCAACCTGCATGAAACACTTAGGGCCTCATTTTGAGTATTCTATAATTATATAAGGCATGCAACTAACTTGTTCCTACAAAAATGGCACAGCCATTTTGGCTAGTAAATGTAGTTCCCTTTTATTCACTATAAATGGGTATACTTCTTAAAAAGCCATTATTATTTTTTATCGTTCCCATTATTACATTAACATGGGTATCATGTCTCACTGTGGATGTCAAGTTTATCAGGCCAATTGAATCATTGTTATCTCGAGCCAGTATGAACAATTAGGTTTACAACCAATTAAACCAATGAAATACAGTGTACTTCTACAAATCTTCTTTTTACGCAAGGGGATTTCATTTGAAATAAATAAAAGCTATTATATACGCCATGTAACCATAACATGTTAACATGACATCATAACATGATGTTGTTTAGGCTACAAAACATGATCAACATGACCATCTTTCTTTAGTTTTAACGATAATTACTTGACAAAACGCTACATTAAAAATTGCAAATTTAAATCAATTTAAATTGTAATTTGGCTGCTTCCAGCGATTTCTTTGGAGTAAGAAGTTATAAAAATTGGCATAATTATTGATATTCACATCCTGACATTTTAAGGATTATTTTCCACTAAGACATTTTCCCCTCCCGAACGCACTGTTACACAAAGGCAATTCACCAAGTTTCGACCAAACCATTCTAACCCCTAATATTAACGTTTGTCGGGCAACTAAAAGCGATGCATTTGGGGGGGAGGAATGACATTGTTGAAAATTTAAAGCACACATTAAATTAAGTTGAGCGGTATATTTAAAATATGACTACACGGTTTAGCCAATTTTTTCCACATCTTGTTTTCAAAATTGTAACCAATACGATGCAGCATGAATAGTCGTTTCATATTTTGAAAATTCTGAATTCAAACATATTTGCAATTATTAAATAGGTGTAAGCGTTGTTTTTAAAAGTCATTTTAACTCCTACCTTGCTGTCTTGTTTGTCTTCAGCCCCCTCGTCAGATACTTTCCGTCTACTTAACAGTAGCAAATACAGTAGTGCAGCAAACCAGAACAGTACTGCCAATACCAAAGTCAGCTTTCGAGAAAGCCTTTTCATTTTCCAATATGTATTATCAGTGTTACACTAGCCCCTGTGTTGCGTGGGGCGAACGGAACATTTCTAAGAAACTCGGCTCTTAAAGCGTGAGCTTTAATCTTACTCGGCTCCTCATAAGTCCTCTTTCTGAACACAGCTCGCGCTCGACGCGTGTTACAAGAAACGGCTCGATGCGCGAGATTTCCAGGACCTGCCTGCGTGCGTACTAGCGACGACCCGCTCGAGAAGCGAAGGTACCGCGCTGGATGCCGTCCAGTTTGATTAAAATCAACCGGTTTCGGGTATCCAGTCTCCACGCAGTCTGAATGGGTCTAGCACCACCTACCGTGTAAATCGTAGCCTACGTAGCCTAAGGTTTTTTAAATCCCCGGTTCCCAAAACAAATACCAT
This sequence comes from Hiodon tergisus, assembly GCA_025775045.1. Classification (NCBI taxonomy): domain Eukaryota; kingdom Metazoa; phylum Chordata; class Actinopteri; order Hiodontiformes; family Hiodontidae; genus Hiodon; species Hiodon tergisus. The sequence goes on from JAOVYW010000034.1 coordinate 2,074,518, forward strand.
TTACACTTCCAGAACTGTCTATTTCTCACCACCTAGTAAAGTCTCCAAAATATATAGCACACATCCGCACACAAATAGACACAAGGTTACACTCGAGTAGCTATAGTACTCTTTTATTCTGCATAACAAAATGCTAGACCATCTACTATCTGTTGCCCTTTCTTTAGCGCTCCAGTGGACTCCAGAAGTCTGTGCTTTCTGTGAACGTGTTCGTCAGTCTACAGACCTGCGTAGATTTAAATACACATGCTACGGCTACTCTGTCGTCAGGTCATGTTACATATTTTTTCCAGCAGTTTTTGTGCACATAGTTTGTAGAATATGTATCAGTTGCTGTGAGTCATGACTGTCTTCAAATTCACATCTTATTGCGTCAATGGTGGGGTGTCATGTAAACCTAAGTTTATTCACGGTCTCTACGATGTCACAGCATTTCTTTATATGTATAACACATGGGCCTACACGCTATATACCTTTTTTATTTTGTCGTCGAAGACACCTGGTAGAAAAAATATTATTATGTAATTGATATATTATTATTAATATTATTATTATTAATTGATATCAGAGCCTAAGCCTGAGATACAGCTGAACTCTCCTTGATTCAGTATAACTCCCGATTGTACTGCTCTTTTTCGCCGGTTTAATTTATGAAACATAACGAGGCATGTCCACTGCTATTTTACTAAGTACTACGCACTATACTGTGCTGTGAATAGACTGGGGCAATCCTCAAGTTGGTATGCAGTGAGTGTCCGCGTGTCTTCGAAAATGGATTGCCATTCCAGAAAAATAAATGTTCGGATATAATCTCTGAATCCTCTGGATCACAGCAAGTTTACGGCGATAATCTTTCTCCCAGGTTTGTTGCCGGCACTAGAGGGCCTAAATGAAGGCTATTGAGTGGGTGGTTTACCACAAATTACACGATTGTCCTCTTAGCGCCTAGTGCATCTTTCAGCCCTCCACAGAAACATAAGTGCGTAACCCGACTGGGGTTGAGAGTTAAATCTGTGTTAAATTTAGCCCTTAATTGACCCTAAATTAAACGGAACATTTGTTCATTAGGTGTTTTCACCAGTAGGAGAGATATGAAAATTTTGATTTGCCACAGTAGTGCACTACAGTGGAATTACAGAGTTAATTCGTCATGACTCTTATATACCTATTCGCTCAGAACTCAAAGTAACACAACACGTCTGAATGGTGAAATTATTGCAAGATATGTGTACTGCACAATGCTTGTCTCCTCCACTATATTGTACCCATGTCTTGTTTCGATTGAGGTTAAGGTGAATTGTGCGGTTTTTATTGTCTCTTGTGAAATAAATGTCAAGGGTGGGGGTGGATAGCCCATGCGATAGCAGACGAGACCAGATACTGTAGTTAGAAAAACTTTGTCAGAGAGAAGCAGGAGGCGTTGCCAGCTAACCAATCGAAAAGCAAGGGTTGTTGGCATTCCAGACTCATTTATGCCGAAATGATTGACAGTCCGCCAGCAGGGAATTAAAAAGATGCACGGGGGGAGCACTCCAATGATCACAAATGGACACAGCCTGCTTGCATGCACCCTGGGAATGAACGGATTCCAGTGGAATCACACTCATTGCATGGTTTTGCCTTTCAGTCAGTGAGTTAGAACCTTAAACTTCATGATGAAGCATGGGTCGTCTACCATAATCCTCACATTACAGGACCTCTGAGTGCTGGATAAACTGTTTTGCAGAAATTCTTCTGTCTGTATGTAATGTTCGTTCTGCAAACTGTTTTGAATCTCACTCCACATTTCAATTACCTTATCATCTTTTTAAATATAATTTATATGGAACTATTTTGTCTCATTTGGCAAAGAGTATGTTATCTATATATACAATTTTGTGTTTTTATATAAATTGTGTTGCCCTACATATTGTCCACTCAAACCTATTTAATATTTGTGAAGCCTGAAATCCTTTTTTTATCTGAATTTAGAGCAATTAACATTAAATGCAGAACAGAGGGATGTTATGACTCCAAATGTTATCATATATGTTTTAACCTGGAAATCTGCTATTTGTGGCTTATTGAATAGAAATAACCTGTTAATGAACTTAATCAACATAATCACAATAAACACAAGGTACTGCCTATAATTTACAATTTGGACCAGTGTTTTAATCACTTTTAAAGTCTAATACAAAAAGTTATTGCGGACACTATGAAATCAGTTGTTATACACATTACTGAATTATGAAGTATTACTGAAAAAAGGGATATGTTTTGACTTTTCTTACACTCTGCAGGGAATTAATTTCAACCTCATTTGACATTAGGGAACATTTTCCGTTAATCATCTCACAGGTGAAAGAACAAAGTATGTTGTGATCGGCTCTCCACTTGATTATTTCACAAAGAGTACTGGGGGTTGTCTTAGTTGGCTCGGTCTTTGTCATATATTTATTTTAAACAGTAGGGTTAACTCTTAAGCCCATTTTGAAGATCAGCGCAGTGTCCCGGAAAGACTTTCCATGTCCTATTAGCGACCTCTGGTGGTAAATGTAAATAGGGAACGAGTGCGTGTCAATTATGATGTGGCATATATGATATCCGATAAAGAAGAGATATCCAATCCTGACATGCAATATACAATAAATATACACGTAAACAAACAAGAACTATATTTGAGAGCTTATAATGAAAGAATGACTAGATCCCAAACCCCGGGTGGTTATTATAACTTCCAGAACAACTAGCGGGGTCGTTGTGTTGAATTAAGCCGAGCTACAGCCTGAGTCCATACGCAGTAGTTGGAAAGCAGCCAAGGTTGAGTGACGGATGACTCGGCGTTGAGGCAGTGGAGCGAAGATATGATGACCAAAGATGACCAGTTTTTTTTCTTCTTCTTTCATGCAGTTCTTGCACAGCAGTCAGTTACAACGAGGTCTGCATGTGAAAAACTAAAATTGACATATACACCAAGGCTTCTTTCATTTTTAGTGTTAAATGTATATTTGCTCTTAACAGGCCATTATGTATTATGCTCTTGAATAGAAATATGTGTTTACCTGTACTGATTTGGAGCATTGCCTGTTTTCTCCAGCAGATGTCACCGCTGAGAGGCTTTTCGGCGCAGATATATATAAAACCTATTTAAACAATACACTGCGTTCAATTCTAAAACAAATTGTGTAAATTCTGAGTAAATTGTTTAAACTCTGGAAAAAAACTTCTATCCATTACCATAATTGCGGATAACCATTAATCTGACATATGATAAATACATATGTGCGTTTTAAATGATTAATGTAATTAGACAGTGAGAAACAAATGGAATGAGAACTTCGTGCGTCGACAGCCCATGATACAGCGCCCACACCTAATAACAATCCAATGCAACTTCGTGTAATTCAAATTTACGCTCACTTTCATAGTGCTTAATTTATGTATTCTGTTTTGATACGGAGATACTGACAAAGGGCCCTGTTATAAAATGTAAATGGTAAATGGTGTGGGTGTGGGTTTGGTCTAGCAATTTCGAATTCGAAGTATTCACGTTTTGTTACACATCCCTTTCTTTGGACACTAGGGGCGGAATAGTCAACCCCGATGACTGTTCCAAATGGCGTTGCCATCACCGACTTCAGCCCAACCGAGCTGGGTGGGGTTTTGCCAGGAGTTGGGCATTTCCTCTCGGGTCGGGTTTCCTCCAGCACTGACATTTAAATCTGCTGCATTATAGAAGCCGGCGAACCTCTAGTCGACCGCCGTCCTACGCAGTAGTAGGAATATCTGCCTTATTATTTTCTTTTTAGGATTTTAAAACAAACTGTAATTTCAAGTGTTTCTGGGTTCAATGAAAAAACGCTACAGTAATCCAATGTAAGAAGATATAATCTGTATGGTTAGATATCTGCGTGCATCATCTTTTGGATTCCTCTAGATACAGTTTGAATGAATTATCTGCGTGGCTAATTTAAGAACGTGCATGTAAATATTATTTGCAAGCGTTGGTGTTTATGAAGAAGAACTAAATTCCTATGAATGCAATTTTGTTTCGTGCTTGTCCTGAAAGCATTCGATGAAGACAATATTTCGTGAAAATTTTAATATTGAAATTAAACGCTTTTAGAAACCTCCATCTGCCAAAGGAATTGCAAATAAAAGCTACGTTGTATCGTTTGAATATATTTACATTCCAATATAATCTTTAAAGCTAAGTACTCACCAACACTGCCAGCTTGTATAGACTAGACGATTATCGAATATCTATTATCGAATTGCATCATGTTCAGCTGGTTGGGCACCGATGACAGGAGGAAGAAGGATCCGGAGGTCTTTCAGACGGTCAGCGATGGACTCAAGAAGCTCTACAAAACCAAGCTTTTACCTTTGGAAGAACACTACAAATTCCACGAGTTCCACTCGCCTGCCCTAGAAGATGCAGACTTCGACAACAAACCCATGGTACTGCTGGTGGGACAGTACTCGACAGGGAAGACCAGCTTTATTAGGTACGTTCGGTATTTTTTCCGGTAGGTACGGCGGTGTGCAACATCGAATCGAACTTTGCGACGTGTGTGCGCTTTTTGTTCGCTCTGTCATCTACGTGAAACCAGTAACCGAATGGAATACTTTAGAATTATACACTTATATATTTTTACTTTTGCGTATTAGTTGGTCTTGGTTGTAATTAAAACGGAGACTGTAATGGGCCGACATAGGGATGCTTTAGCTTTCTCCTTCTCAATATAGGAAAAGGGAAACGTCAACAGAAATGTTAAAATAGTGAGAATCACGGCGAAAGTAAACTGAAGATTACTGAGCGCAAAAAGGATGAATGGCTAGTATTCACTTCAGTCGACTGTAAAATCAAAACACACAGACCTTTGGGTTTATATTACGTGGACACAGTTTTTAAAAAAAATGTTCGTCACTGCACTTTGCACATTATGAATTCCAAAACAAAACTGTGAAATGATTTGTTCTGTATTCCATAAACATCCCATCGGAATTATTATATATAACATTTGTTGTAGAACGCTGGAGATGCAGAAAACGCAAAAAATGTTGGGAGGTGTTGAAGCGTATCTTTCTAAAGCACCACTATTCTTTCTAAGTAAAAATCCTATATGTTTAAAGGCTTAAATAAAGTAACACAAATCCACAACTTCTTATGTATGTGTGTTAATGTTAATTATGTGGCCAATTCCTTAATTTACATCAAAGCATATAATGAACTATTTAGGACCTGATAAATACTAAATACTTTTGGGTTTGGTTTTTTTTAATGATTTGTCACATGTGCTGATCAGCTGTAAGGAATACTGTTCTATTGGTGTGTTGTTGATTGACGCTTCCCGGTGTTTACCCAATGGGATCAACCGGGAATCACAGGCTGGTTTCTCTGTGCCAAGCAACACTATCAGTCTCTACGGCCGGCTGCTGGCTGTGCAGGAGCCGTTCCCACTGACAATGTTACCCAGGAGCCCTCCTATTAAGACTTGGGTAATGCCACTCTGTGTTTGTATCTGCCCACTTCGGACATGTAGCTGTGTAATGCTGAAAAATAGACGGACCGTCACGTCACATGGGTTCCCCCGTTCCTGTCATCTATCCAGTATGGTGAGTGCGGGGTGGAGGAGGCTGGACCTGAAGTTGGGTCAACGTAGGTCCGGGCGCATGTGGACTCTGCCCGTGGCCCGTGTAATTGACAGGTCGTTGTTTTTAAAAGATTTTCTCCGGCTGCCAAATAACCATTAAGTTGCAGACACGTTGCATACGATTGGCCTTGTGTAACCGTTTCCATTGCTTCTCTAAATGAGCGGTCTCGTGTAGGATACCTTAATTACCTTTGTGCGCAGGTACTACAATCGCTTCATATTTACCCACACTCTTAATTAGTACGTGCCCAGGAATCCAAAGTGACACTTAAAAGCGTATCTAGGTGGAGTCACAGAGTTGCGAACACACACTCACAGTGGAAGTATCCTAAGGGGGGGGTGGTGGTGTGGGGGGGGGGGTGTTAGGTCATTTTGTGTGTTTTGTCTGCAGAGTCATTGTCCTGTTGAGGAGGACCAACTGAGCCTCTTGAGTTACACCCTGTGTTTCCCAGGGTGGATGGGAAAATGACACTGTGGCGTCAGTGTCAAATGAAGGCTTTTGCAGAGCTGTGAGACCAGGCGAGGTTCCCTTTCTCATGTGGAGTCTTCACATATGACATACATATGTCAGGACATATGTCACAAATGACATAGTCTTATTCTCTGACAGCCCAGGGGTAGAGGGTAAACACTGGGTTCTGTTTAGGCTAGTTCTACGTGAGAGTGATGTGAACCTGAATCGGCCATCAGAAAATTAGTAATTACATTTTCCAGTATTGCTTCTGTCATTAGAAGAAGTATTATATAATAGTGATTAGATTCCTGTAGTTTTAAGATGTGTTCATTTTCAAATTCAAGTATGCATTTAAAATATTGTAGCAAAATCAACTTTTTATGCAATCGAGAGAACATCTGGAACATCTGGAAGTGAATACTTTTGTGATGCCTAACGTATTTTAACACAGTCAAAAATCTATTATTTATATTTTCACTTAGAGTATTATCATGTATTTTTTTTGCTATTGGTGATGTCGAAACTGTTGTGTAAGAGCGTCTGTCTCTCCCAGGTACCTCCTGGAGCAGGACTTCCCCGGGATGCGTATTGGGCCGGAGCCCACCACTGACTCATTCATCGCCGTGATGCACGGGGACAACGAGGGGCTGATCCCAGGGAACGCCCTGGTGGTGGACCCCAAGAAGCCCTTCAGGAAGCTCAACGCCTTCGGCAATGCCTTCCTCAACCGGTGCGCCTGTCTCCGGCCTCAGCTCGATGCCGCTTCCCTGTCTGTCAGGCTCGGGCTTTTAATGCATGTGAAAAGTCTGTCCCTCAATAACAACGCCACAGCAAACAGCTGGACGGGCTACGCGTCATCAGTGAGCGCTGGTTGAATTGCTAGTGTGACCGGTGAGAGAGAAATCATTTTCTCATCTAGGAGAAACGGAGCATGATTTTAAGTTGAGAGCGACTTCAGTTGCCAGGGTTTCAGGTATAAAACTACCTCTGCTTCCCGTTGGGGGTACAGGTGCCTGTGCTTTCCCATTCTGTCCGGGTTTTGGAATTCTGTTCCCATGCCTGACCAGCTGTTTGAATGCAAAGTTTGCTTCACGTGTTGGTGGACAGGGAGAACGTGCCTACAATCAGAGATTTTTTTCGCAGTAGCAGACATTTACCAGTGTATATTCTGAAATGAAAACGTAGAAATCTATTAGCCCAAATCAACTAATCAACTGCTACTGTTAATATTATCATTATGAATATTAACATTGGTGTTATGAATATTATTATTTTGATTGTTTATAGTTGGCTTTACCTATAGCCAGAGGTGAGAGAATTACAAAATAGCATAAACGAAAGTCAGACTGAAATGTGCAGAGATGAGCTAGGCTGTGAATGCAGGTGCCTCTTATTCTGGTAGATGAGAAGTTGCTGTAATTGACAGTCTTCACTGAATGTGTTTGTTCTTGTTATTCTTGAGCATTGGTGGGAAGGAGTCCCGTGCTCTCATTTGGCGGACCGCTGTGCTACAGAACACATGGAGAAATTTGGGTTCTACCAATTTTCTGCGTGAGGGAATGGGCCTGAGCGTGAGGACGGGCGAATGTTCCTCAGCCGCCTGTCTGATGGGGCCCACACAGCCCTTTCCCGGGACTCCCAATACCCCCCCCCCCCTACGCTGACACGCCCTGGGCCTGGAGGCGCAGACCCAACGGTAGCTCTGTTCTGGCTCGTCTCTCATGTTACAGGGTGACATCACGGCACGGAATGGATTCTGGAACCTGCCAGGCATTCTCAGAATACTTCCACTGATGGACTTTCCTGCTGCCGGCGGTCTGTTTTTTCTCCCCGAGTTTGGCTGTAAGCTCAGCACATATGACTGAAATCACACAGCTCTGGGGAAGTGCTAAGTGGTCATTCCATCCCAGAGGGCGTCATATGAAATAAAAAAAGAAATTATGCATTCAGATGTCAAAAAGAAGTCAATAAGTCAGTGTGTCTTTGCAGGTTTTAGGCCAGGCTAAAACGTGCTTACGCAGTGCACAAGCGAAAATTTAATTGGCCCTACCCAACCTTGCTGTAGAAAACCACGTGCAAGTTACTTGCATCAAACAATGCTGAATGCTGATTGCGGTTTGGGAATTTGGGGGGAATTCGTTTCAGCTGAAAACATTACTGCCTTTCTGTTTTACCCACGTTGAGTGTTTTAGTTCTCAAATATGTTTATCTTCATCTCTAAAGCATGCATGAGTAAAAGAGTCCTAGATCTCCAGATATTTGACTCTCAGTGGGACTGAATTTGTCGGAGTCACAGCTAAAGTAAATGCACGGTTTTGGCAGAAGTGAGCCTTAACTGCAGAAATACCGGATTGGATTGCCCTTAGTTGATGTTGTATTAATAGCGCCCGCCCTTGTTTATGAGCCCACAAATAGCGGAGCCACATTCCGCTCCTCTCTGTGATCTGCTGGGGGGGAGCTTCAACTCTGTCCCTTTAAAAGGCCTGTGATTAGCACCCTAGTGAGCAAGCTTTGTAGGTATTTTACTTGGTACTTGACACCCAAAGCTCTTTTTTGGGTCCCATTCCAGCGGACCTGTGCTTTTAGCCCCGCCCCCCATTCCCCGTCGTGATGCGCCGGCCTGTATCAGCCTTTGACGGTCCCTCCTTGTACGCTCCCTGAAAAGCCTGCATTCCTCCCACATCAGCAGCGTGGAAACATAATGTTGTAACTTTGTACGTGTGTGTGTGTGTGTGTGTGTGTGTGTGTCCCACAGGTTCGTGTGTGCTCAGCTTCCCAATCCGGTGCTGGAGAGCATCAGTGTCATCGACACGCCGGGGATCCTGTCCGGGGAGAAACAGAGGATCAGCAGAGGTAGGAACCGCCCCGTCCCGCGGACCGCAAGGCTTTTGGACGAGCCCCGCGAGGCACTCAGCGGTCATTGGCCCAGGGCGGTCCACGAGATGTGACCACAATGGATCTGTTGTAAGCGGAGGCCGGCCAGTTTCTTCACTGTTACTCTCTGAGAAGGAGCCCTGGTTATGGTTTCTGTTGATTTTTGGTGATTTCAATGGGGGGGGGGGATCTGCAAAACTCCATTCCGTCTGCCCTGTCCTAATCAGCGTATTTGTTAACGTACGAGGCATAAAAGGGGGATTTTACTTTCAGCTGCAGCCCCCGTACCTGATTATAGGTCTGTATGGTGAAAATTTTATCATCACTATTACTCATTCCTATGCCTTTTAATGTAAGCTGTCATATTTGCGAGAAGAGTGATCTTCTCGAGTGGCAGCGAGATTCGGGTTACGTTTATAGTTATACATTTGGTCTGTGTATACCTCCAAATGCCTTCTCCCACCGTTTTATAGCACAATCACTACCTGCCTGTTGTGTTTCCTGCTATTGCCCATAAGTGCATGGAGAATTATTCAGGCCTTCTTAGAGGACGTAAAGTTGAGGAGAGCAACAACATCAAAAAACAAAACAAAAAGTTTTAAGTCAGAGGGAAGAGGACATCTGCTTTTCACTAAATGGGAGATGAGTAAGCTGGCTTCTGAAATGTTGCCATTGACTTTATGTTTTCTTTCAGGGGTCCGACACTGTACTTTCTGGGGTGGGGATCTCACGGGTTGTATTTGCCTGGGTGCTCTTGTCTGGATACAGCACCAGCAGTGCTGTGCTTCACCGCTGTGGAATGTGCCCAGCGATTGACTTCTGGGGCGGGGGGCTCCATAGGATGCGTTTCCCCGACCAGTTCTGCACGTGGGTCTCAGCCGACACGGATGCGCTTTGTTGTCGTGGAGACAGACGTCCTCCGAGAGCCTTTTCCCGAGCGGGTTCCTCGGTTTGATGTGGAAAACGCCGGGTGAGCGCCCCAGCGTTCTCGCGCGGTTGAAACAATAACGGTCCGTTGACGGAATCTTGGAATCGGACTGCGTTTCGAGGACGCCCAGATTCCCGTCCCCGATAAGTGTTTTTTTTGGGCCCTCCGCAGATCCGCCCGTGTGGGATATTGGTATGGACAGATGTGCTCGTGCGCTCGCGAACAATATGTGGCCCCATTCCCTTCCGCTCTCGGGAGAAGCTAAACAAACCAGAAGTCGGAATGAGTTATACATCGCACTGCCAGCGTATACGATCATCTGTCCTCATTAAAATTTAATGTACCCAAATCACATGTAATGTGATGTAAATGTAACTCACATTCAGCGTAGTGATTCCTTTCCACAGCCATTAATTCAGTCTTTCTAAATGCATGCATAAGTGGATAGGATAACCACAGTACTGACCTTATTCAGCACGGCGTAGGCTGTTATGTTGAAACATGATGCAGGTTACTTCCGTAATGAGAAAACTACTCGAACGGAGGACTTTCTCATTCTAGAAGGTTTTTGCTTAGGGTGTCTATTTGACCTTTGGGTCTTTCTGTGCCATTTTCCCTCTACTGCCACACCCTGGGTCTTCACCATGGCAAACTACTGGCCCCCCGTGACAGCCCGTGGGCATCGGGCAGATATGAGATTTATCACCATGACAGTTCACTATAAGCACTGGTTGTGGGATAACAAACTTAGTTCTGTCCTGGAGCAACTACACCCTTTTATACTGCTGGATTTTTACAAAACTTGGATCAAGATCCTCTCTGTGACTTACACCAGCTGCCTTTTGGCTATTATCCTGATAACGTAAAAACACTGTGCCACACAGGATAAATGGCTTTCATTTGTTTTTGTGGACTCATTAACTGAAGGGTTGCAGAAGGGTTTAGCAAACATTTCTTATCCACTGATCCGGGATCTGCACCATTATGGTGGATGTAGGTGGAAAAGTCATAGAATTAAAGGGAGTAATCTGAGGCGAAATGACAGTAAGTGCAAAGGGAACGCTGCTTGGCAGCCTGCGGCGCACCGATACTCGAGAATAAGAGCTCCTTTTGTTTGGTTTTTGAGAGGGGGGCAGAAACAATCTCACCAAACAAGTCGTCCTTCCCTGCCTTCACCTGCCAATCTGCTGCCCTGACATCAGTGCTCGCAGGGAACGGCAGACCTGGCTTCTCGGGGACCGTCGAAAAGCCGAGCGTTCCTGTCCTGTGGCCCGCGCATGCTTCGCGCGTGGTTACCCCATTCAGGCTGGGAGTCAGCAGTTTCTTTTGGCCGGTCGTCTGTTCCTGTCGCCCACTGGATCAACATCCGGCACGTGCCACACAATGACACTGGAGGATTATCACGCATTCAGACTGCTGTAAAGAGGATGAGGCTAGTTTTATGGATGATTAAAATACTTTATTTTCTGCTGTAGTTTATGGATGTAGTTTATTGACTAAGGACAAACGAGCAGCTTATTTATTTTGGATGTTTTTGTTTTTTTGACAATTCCCCTGATTTCCCCAGGTTGTTTACCTGGTGATGGGTAAAATAAAAATGGGCATTAAGGCCAGTGTAGAGTCAGAGTTCCTGCTTTGGTAGGGAAATCAGTCATGCAAATGAGCTAATGTTTTTGCCAATTCAGGGGAGTGAAAGTAATAGTGTGGTCTTCAAAAAAAAATTTCAGTATATCACCAGAACACCCAGAACACTGTCTGCTTTCTTTCCGCATAAAGGTCCATACCTAGGCAGTGTGCGTCCACATTTAACGGGTGTGGACAAGCGCTCGGACAGTTAACGGGCGTGGACAAGCGCTCGGATATTTAACGGGCGTGTACAAGCGCTCGGACATTTAACGGGTGTGGACAAGCGCTCGGACATTTAACGGGTGTGGACAAGCGCCCGGACATTTAACGGGTGTGGACAAGCGCCCGGACATTTAACGGGTGTGTACAAGCGCTCGGAGATTTAACGGGTGTGGACAAGCGCTCGGACATTTAACGGGTGTGGACAAGCGCTCGGACATTTAACGGGCGTGGACAAGCGCCCGGACATTTAACGGGCGTGGACAAGCGCTCGGGACATTTAACGGGCGTGGACAAGCGCTCGGACATTTAACGGGCGAGTACAAGCGCTCGGACATTTAACGGGTGTGGACAAGCGCTCGGGACATTTAACGGGCGTGGACAAGCGCTCGGAGATTTAACGGGTGTGGACAAGCGCCTGGACATTTAACGGGTGTGGACAAGCGCCCGGACATTTAACGGGTGTGGACAAGCATGCAGCATCAGCGGGTGCCCGGTACAAGGGAAGCCACGGTGTTCTGAGGTGCGGTTTGTTTCCACGGTGTCAGTGAAATATCGGCTCTGCGACGGCAGACGGTGCTGAGTGTGCCAGGGGAACCGACTGGCTGCACCTGCAGGAGAGAATTAGCTTCCCCTAATTGTCGGTTTCAGGTTTGTTTGTAAGCAGGGATCTGCCTCGTACCCATCAATTTGGCGCTGTTATTTTGCCACTGTTGCTGAAGGGGTGATTTTGTTCACACTATTCAAAGGCTTATCAAAAGAAGTGTGTGCGTGCGTGCGTGCGTGCGTGCGTCCGTGTGCGTGTGTGCAGTTCTATGGGAGGGGCCATGTTAGGCCCAAATCAAACGTGCCCTAAACGTGCACGTTCAAGGGGAAATTATATTCAAGTCTGGGGCAGGTGGAGAAAAACCAAAGCAACAAATGAAACGGCCCCGTTCTCATGTTGGTTTCCCTGACATCAGCCCCAGATGGGGTGGGGTGGTGGTCCAAGCTGCTCGGATTCCTCCCGACTAATATTGCATCGATTATTCAGCAGGTAGTCTCGAGCAGCTTGCAGTTCCACGTTTTACTCATGAACACAGCTGGATATTTACCCAAGTAATAAAAACCACCTCCCTTGGTTAAAGCTACTTAGGCTGGATTGGTCACCGTGCCACACAGCTGCCTAATGTGACGCCGTCCAAAATACCGACCTTGGTTTTTTCCCCCAAAGTCAGAACCTCAAGGTCTGGACTGGCCAAAACATCTTAGGAACCTCAGTCTGGTGTGTGTGTGCGTGCGTGTGCCGGCATTAGTATGTATGTGTGCGTGCGTGTGTGTGTGCAGTAATTAGAATACAAAGCAAACTTCCCATTTTCCTCACTACTCTGGTGGCAAGGCTTCTCAGCTCTAAGTCAGTCAACTCTCTCATTAGCGAAGGGGTGCTACAGTCAAATTTAGCAGCACTGCAGACCCCCAATGCCAAATGGAAGGCTCGCTCTCCATGCCCGGAACACAAAGGTTTGGATTGTAGACCACTGTGAAATTTTTGTATGGGACACATGGGTGTGGCGGCACAGGCTTCTCAGTAGCTACACCGCAGTACATGAATTAGAGAAGGGAGATGTTCAGCTAGTTCAGATGTTCAGATGTTCAACGGTTCAACAAGCCTACAGCCCTGAAGCCCAAAGTTAGATACTCTCCTTCCCCTCTGCCACCATTCTTTTGCAAGATCTGCGTAAATGTGGCTGGGAAATTTCTCTCTTCAGTTTTTCCTGAAGTATTTTAGGGAGACGAAGCATTGTTGCAATTAGCCCCAGGGACAGGGCGTGCCCGTAAACGTCCCGGTCACGGAGCCCCTTGCCTGGGGGTAAAGGGTGCCTTCATAGTCACCGGACGTGCCATCTGTTTGGTTCCTGTTTAAAGTTCACCGCATGCTTTGTGCCCTTTGGGTAGAAACGCATGAATATTTCCCAGAAGGAACTATTTCCCAACTAAATTCAATTCAGATGGTATTGTCTCCCTCCCGTCTTTCCTGGTATACCTGGTACACAATGTATCTATCAGGTGTGGAAGACTAATTTCATACATTTGATCCACATATTCAGGATTTTAGCGCCTCTGTGATGTAAGGGTTGCAACTGCAGTCTTCCTCTAACCAGGATTATTTTCAGTAATGACAGGGCTGTCTTCAGATTAAAACAACATAATCCATGTCATTCATAGCTTCAACAACAACAACAACAACAAAACCCTGGTAGGATACCCTGGCAACCTGGCCCCTGAACTAAGAATGATTTTGCCGGGTTTTTATAGCACTAGGAAACAAAATTCAAGGCACGCTCCATCCTCCTGCAGACTCCATCCTGTTCCAGCAGATGCTCCAGAGCGAATGAAGAGGGCAATAGAGTCGCCTGCCAGCGAATCAGGTTCAGCCCTCTGTGTGCTGTACTGATCTGAGTCTGTCGAGCCCTGCAGTCACTGGGAAATGAAGGGGGACGTAGCACATGGCGCGGAAGTGGTGGAGAGGGGGACGCAGGTGGGACGCAGTGAGGTGGGACGCAGGTGGGGCGCAGTCAGGTGGGACACAGGTGGGATGCAGTGAGGTGGGACGCAGTGAGGTGGGACGCAGTGAGGAGGGACGCAGTGAGGTGGGACGCAGTGAGGTGGGACCCAGGTGGGACGCAGTGAGGTGGGACGCAGTGAGGTGGGACGCAGTGAGGAGGGACGCAGTGAGGTGGGACGCAGTGAGGAGGGACGCAGTGAGGTGGGACGCAGTTGGGGCGCAGTGAGGTGGGGCGCAGTTACCAGTTTTTGTTGTCGTCTTGTCTAGCTGCATTTAGTATTTAGCAGTCCACCACAGAGGGCTTTCTGGGTAGTCTGGCAGAACGACAGGAATCCAGCTGCTTGTCCACAAACTTCTTCCCCCAGAGAGCGTGCTTAACTTGGGGTCTTCTTTTTACCTCCGGAGCACCAGAGTTTATTTCACTACTGAAGATGGTAAACGCTGAGTTTTGTCTTTGTCAGATTTTGGACCAGCAACCAACTGGGTTAAGCCAAGTTCCTTAACTCTGTACTGCCACCCCTGCAATGGGGCGGGATCCGTTTTACAAGATATCGTAAACGATCCTGACCGGCGTGCTTCAGTAAATGTCCAGTCATACAAATGAGCCATGTTCCAGCTATGTACGCTATGCCATGATCTGCTGATCTGCAATGTTTAGCAACAAAGAGATACCTGTCGCCTCTAAATGCATTAGACCAGGGAGTCTGGAGACGAGGAGCAGAGATTGCGAGGCAACAAGGCCAGTGGAGCGATTCAATTAAAATTCCCCTCTCTGGAATCCTTTCACACCCCGTTGATGTTCGAGTTCACCACACAACTACTCTTTTAAGGCCCCAGTTTGCCAACATTTGCAGAGAACGGCGGGAGTTGAAATTGCTGGCAAACTTCCCTGGTGTGCTAGGTCCTAAAAAGGCTTGTATCTCCAGACCAGCCCCGTTGCCCTGGATCTGTCGTTTGATGTTGTGACGGGAACATCTGGCACCGTGCCGCTTTGTACCTTAATGTGAGGTTGCGGACACATGGCTTAGATCTCTGGCCCAGCGAGCAGTCCTTTAGCACCGGAACCACATGAGTCACGCCTCGCCTTCCAGGACTTCCTGTGGGTCAGTAGGCGGATTCACCAATTTTCTGTCGGGTTCTGTTCCTATAGACTATATGCATGGACTGGCCCCGATTCTGGTTCTTAGTTTGGCGTTCTGACACGCACATAAGTAAAAACAACAAGCAGCATTATTGGAGCATGCTCAGAATCTTGCTCCTTACCGTTAATCCAAGGTGGAGAGCTCTTCCTCGATTTTAGTGTTTCTGACTGAATTATATAACATCAGATTCTTTCTTAATAGATCATAGTGGAGTAGAAGAGTCACGAGGCTCCTCGATTCCTCTCGGAATAAAGGATGGTTTCGTGTTGGCCTGGTCCTTGAATAAACAAATGGACTGCTCTGGCACAGGCTGCGCCTGTTCCGAGTTGACCCGCCTGATTGCTGGCTCATGTGAGGTCCACGGAGCTATACTCATCATGTTGTCCAATCGGGCTATCAGGCTCCCAGACATCTACTCAGTTCTAGGTAAGAGCCAGTGCCTGGCAGAGAACCAATCCCCTGTCATGTCTGTCGGGCTGTAGAACAAGAGGAGCTTCTCCCCAAACCCGATTAGCTAGCATACGGGTCCGTCAGTAAAGGTGTCCTTGGAGGAATAATCTAGAGGGTCGAATGCAGGTCTGCCCAGGGACGAGGGCCGGTCCCCTTCGCCCGCAGAGGCATGGCGTTCCTTTGGACAGGCAATTCCTTCAGCAGCCATCCAACGGTGTCTGACAAACTGATATTCGCATATTGGTTGTTCTCGAGGACCCAGAAAGGCCACGATCCACTGCCAGTGAACTTGAGCAGATTTACTGAAGCACCCAGTTGGCAAGGCGTTGTATCCATCAGGATTGGTGCTGAAATATCTGGCTTTTGTGCTGCAGTAATGGTGTATATATGTAAGACTTATCTGCCCTCACTGTTTCTATAAAATGACGTTATATAATGCTTATGGAAGGCTGTTTGTGTTTAGTCATAACTTGTTTTTTTTTTTTATATTCTCGATCCCTGAATGGGAGCGGAGGCAAACTTGTCCTGAGCAAGCTCTGCTGCACAGGAATTAAATCCCACCCCACCTCTCCCCCCAAAAACCCCTTTCAGACTACCATGTTGCCATGGTATTTTTGTTATCATTGTCTGATTGCATCAGGGAGGCCAGATCTGAAAAAGTAAAATATCTCCTCTGGCTACAGTGGAAACTTGGACAACAAGTATTTAATTTCCTCACAACGTGTTCCGTAAGTGTTGGTGTAACTCTCATTCTCATAGCTTTATACATATAATAGAAATTGGATAATCAGATGTAATATACATTGCCCTATTGCTAGGTTGTTCATGATGATGATCTTTTGATTAGTACTGTGTAGAATGTTCAATGTACAAAACACAGTTGGTTGGGAATTTCTGGGTTGTGTGCTGTCAAATCAGTTGAGACATTTTCAGCATTAAGTCACTGATTTAAAGCAGACACTCAAGCAGATTTTTGTGTTTTTCACAAAAAAAAGCACTGACGTCAAATTCCTCACTCCATTTTCACTGATGTTTCTTTCTCTCCCCTGT
The DNA here is from genome assembly GCA_025775045.1 of Hiodon tergisus. Classification (NCBI taxonomy): domain Eukaryota; kingdom Metazoa; phylum Chordata; class Actinopteri; order Hiodontiformes; family Hiodontidae; genus Hiodon; species Hiodon tergisus. The sequence continues at coordinate 2,091,445 of JAOVYW010000034.1, forward strand.
GTACAGCAGCTCAAGAAGAGGGCTATAGCTGTCTGGGCAGATGCCCGTATGGAGGTATTGTAGTGGGAGCCCTCTGTGCTTTAACGACCGCCGCTTGCGAATAGCCACGCTCCGAGCCCAATGTAACAGGGTCCCCAGGCATTAACCAGGGCCGTAACGCCACGCCCCCTCGCTCAGTTTCACCACTCTCATTGTCCTGCCCCCTTTACTGCAGGGTCTTCCATTGGCTGCCTCCTGAGCCTGGTAAAATCTCTCCTTCTGGTAGCCAGTAAGTCTAGTAGGGAGACATTGGTACTCTGTTAAGCCACGAGTAAAAAGGTTAAATGTACGAGAGAATAGACAGTTAAGTTTAAGAAAACATAATTCTCCTCCCTCCTCCCCATGAAAGGGATACTTTTGTCAATGTCAGCTGTATGAACTCCAGTAACCAATAGGGTGGTTTTCTTAATGGCCAAAGAAACCGCAGCTCTACTTCAACACACACACACACACTCACACACACACACACACACACACACCAGGGAGATACTTGACTGCAGGCCACAATAGAGCCCTGTGTGAAACTGCCAAATCAGAAAAAAAGGGACGAGGTTTTGCTTGTCCCCTTTTCATTACATGGAATCGTCCTGTGAAAATGTGGCTGTTAAGCCAGGTTCCATGCCACTGATTTGAAGCATTAACGTACTAATTTAACCCCGAGTTCTGTTGTTCAGAACGCTTTGGAAATCCATGGGCTGAACACACAGGTAAGGCTGTCAGTACGCCTCGTTGTCAAGGGAAGAGTATTTGGAAGGGTTTTCTCCCCACAGGCAGTTCACCTGATGGGTCTTTATATAGAAACTGTGTCCCAGCATTGAAGCTGAGTTGAAACTTTGAATTTGCGTAAATTTGTCCCCGGAATTGTGTTAGACGGGCCTTTGATCCGTTTATACACAAAAGATAACAGGCTTGAGTTCATAGGCTTATTTTTTTACTGTGTTTTGTACAATATTTGATTGCATTTAGGGGGATTTTAAGACTATAGCTACAAAACAGGACCAAATGCAGAGCAGAGATGAGGTTTATTGGAAAATAGTTTAATTTGATATCCCAGTTGGTCGAAAGCCAAGGAGAGCACGGAATCTTTATTAAGTCTGTAAGAAAACAAGGGGAAAAGGCCAAGGGGTGACCTTGAATTCAAAATCGGCTTTCAATCAAAATATTCTCTTTCCAAAAATATTTTAACTTGATATGAAAGCTTTATAGGGAACGAAAATCCTTCATACCAAACTAGAGAATCAACCATATAGTAGTTATATCGCTATGTGCTACAACCTAAAAAGAAAGTCCATCCTGCTGTAAACAGTGTGTTTCTGCTGTGAAATCTGTTTTTGTTAGTTCATCACTCTGATCGCAGTTTTCTGATTAGAGAAAACTAACTGACCCGTTATATGAGATCTTCACACTGATGCTTAGAGAACTCCACGCAACATTGGTGTTTTTTTTGTAAATTGTTTTGTGGGAGGAAACGTTTGGTCTCCCTTGAAGGCTCAATTAATTTTTTTTTGCTGTGCTCCCGGATGGCATTAACTCATTACATGTCAATTTATTACTTCCTGTTTGGCGCTTTCGGTTGACACCTGCAGTAGTTTTGGACTTTTGCAGGGAAAACCTTGAGCGATATTCCCCATCTGAAGTCCATCAACGCATTTGCGTTGTGTACACTGCTTCCCAGGCAAAGTTAGGAAACCGTCAAGAGAGTTTAGAGTATCCTCTCCTCGGTCTCCCTCTCTGTCTATTTTAACAGCGGATGTAAGGGGATTTCTCTAACATGCTTTAAGCCATTCATGATTTGATCAGAGGCAGTATGCAGAGTTCACTGCAATATGCTCCAGAGTTTAATGCACTCCCCCAGATTATTTAGCAGGATACCTCTCTGTAAACATGGCCCCCCCGGACAAGTGTTTGTCTGCTGGAAGAATGCATTTCCTGCTGGTTGTTGACGCCCCTCCCCGCCCCGCCTCCCCCACTCCCAGGCTACGACTTTGCTGCCGTGCTGGAGTGGTTTGCCGAGCGCGTTGACCGCATCATCCTGCTCTTCGACGCTCACAAGCTGGACATCTCGGACGAGTTTTCCGAGGTCATCAAGGCCCTGAAGAACCACGAGGACAAGATCCGCGTGGTGCTGAACAAGGCCGACCAGATCGAGACCCAGCAGCTGATGCGAGTCTACGGCGCCCTCATGTGGTCGCTGGGGAAGATCGTCAACACGCCAGAGGTCATCCGGGTCTACATCGGCTCCTTCTGGTCGCACCCACTGCTCATTCCCGACAACCGCAAGCTGTTCGAGGCCGAGGAACAGGACCTCTTCAAGGATATCCAGTCTCTTCCTCGAAATGCCGCCCTGCGGAAGCTCAACGACCTCATTAAAAGGGCGCGGCTGGCTAAGGTAAGTTCCACATTTGTCTGACGTTCAGCAGTCTTTTGTGAGCACTGAGTGTGGCCTTTCATTGATGAACATGTCGATTCTATATGGGTCCTTAAGATGTAACACCAGAAGGCAGAGGAATAGAATATTACATTTATATGATGTGTACTGATGGGAAAGCTAAGTCCTGCTAAGATGATAATCTCTTGTCATTGGATAACCTTCCTCTTCCCAGTAATAACTTTTGCCGTGGAACATCGTTGGACTTCTTTGTGATAACTGGTAAAAAAACAGTTTTAGCTCCGTCTTCTTCACCTGCTGAGCCTGACCGTAATGAGGCAATAAAGCACTGGTGACATTGAAAAGAACAAATCGATAGTCTGGCACGGAGCACCTATTAAATGCTTCGCCGTTCAAAGGAAGCCGAACGCAGAATCATTGAGGTATAAAAGCAAGCAGCGTGTGCAGTGCATTAATGTGCCGGTGATATCAACAGAGCGGTTGCGATTGGCTCTCAGATCTCCTGATTGAGACAAGCATTTTACTGCAGACATTGTAAATTAATGGGTCTTTAAAAGTGATTTTTTTTTCTCCCAGTAATCAGCAATAAAGTTGCCCAATAAAAATTGTTTAGGTGCGTTGATAATTTTTTAGGGAAAACATTTTTTTATTTCCATGTTGACTAGACTCTTGACGAGAGTGCCCTGACAAACTCGCGTTTTGGCTATTCAGGAAATTTTCAGGTTGTGCAGCGTTACAGCAGCGTTACCGTAGTGTTACCACAGCGGCGCAGCAGCGTTGCTTTAGCTTTATGAACCAGCAGAGTATCCAGGCGTGTTGCACCGTCCACAGCTACTCCAGCTTGCCTGTCACTACCACTGCCTCTGCTGTCTGACAGCTACATTCTCTTTACGGTGGCTGTCACCTCATGAGAGAGTCGTGTGTCAGCTGAAATTGATTTGTGCTGTGTTGATGCATATTTTGCATTTATCCTGCGCAGCCGACCGTGGATTTCAGCTAATAGGTGAAAAGAGAGAGCTGGCCTCAAATGCTCCTGCTTTCACATTATACTTTTTAGTCATTTGCCTGTTGTACTTTTGTGTTTTCAATAAATCTATGACAGGGTTATGAAAGGATCTAAAGGCCAATTTGCTGCCCGGATGATTTACAGGATGATTGCAGTGATTGTTGGTGAACAAAGTCAACTGAGTGGGTTTGTGTGTTTTTATCGTTACCCAGAAGTTAATTACGTTAACACGCTAAGCACGTTAATCAGCCTCTTGGCAGGATTTCCCAGGATTCAAAAGAAGTCTTCTGAGCGACCTTGCAAGTGAAGGGAACTCTTTAACGCGTTAGCAGCATTTCACCCGCGAAACGGTGACGCTGGCCTCCGATTTTGTTACCCTAGGCTTTTTGTTGTTTATTATTTATTCACGACGCGGTTGGATTATTTTCCTCTTCTCAGTGGGGCAAAGCACTGCTAGACGGGTCTCGTATGTTCTCAACGCTATGGTGTTAGCCGCTGCTCATGCTAACTTTGTGACACTTGTTTTGTTCCTAATTGTTCATGACAAATGAGTCACAGGATTGGATTGAAGTGAGAAAGCCAGACCTTTTGCATCCTAATGGAGTTGAGGAAATAGGTTTCTTCAGCCCGGCGATGATGGGTTGACTTGTCTCCGGAACTCAGGCTCGTTAGAGCATACGCCCGGAACACTGAGTCCCAGGTCTCGTCTCCTGTTTGCTCCGAGCTGCGACCATGACCTAGACGAGGGGGCTATGTACCAGAGGGGAAGAGGGGGCGCGTGTCCTACAGCAGATGGCCTGTCCCGCGGGCACCCCCATGGCTGGAGGAAGTTCTGGGAGTTCTTGCCGACCGGCCAGACCAATAGCAGCTGTCTCCACTACACAGAACAGGACGTCTCTTGGCCTCTGCCTGCCGCCCATGGCCTCTGTCCTGGGCGAATTGATCTACTTCCCCTGCTGTCAACAGCTCTGTGATAACTATCCTTGTGAAATGGGGTGATGGTGAGATACGTGCGAGTGGTTGACTCACAGACTACGAAAATGGTCATAAATGGGGTCGGGGGGAGTTATTCTGAGGAGACTACATCTATTAAATTAATCAGACCTTGAATTTTTGTTAAAGTAGACTGCCCATCAGGATCTTCCTGGCTGTTTGCATTGTTCTGTATCAAGACACTATAAGAATGGCACTGAGATGCCGTATTCAATATCAGCAGGTCTGTAAAAAAAAAAAAACTGACACGCTGATCTCCCTTTCTGCCATTGGAGAAAATGCCGGAAGATTCCTTTCTACAAAGGTTTTTTTTTTTGGGCATGTGAATAGCACGGTCATTCACATCTCACTTTGGCAGGCCTTTTGTAGCGATTATATCACAGGCAACAGGAGAGGCTATCTATCGGCTATCTCTCCTCTTCTCCATCGTTTATTTGTGTATGCTGGTGCAACTGTAGGTTGTCCATCCGCAAAAAAATCCCCCCCAAAATTTCTCCAGTCATTAAAGAGGCATATTCCGCCTCTAAATTCATTCTACGGCGTTATGCTACTGACAAAACGGATGATATTTGGAGCTCCTCATGAGTTTGTAATCATTCACAGCATTGCATTCCCTGACACAATTTTAGTTTCTGCTTTGACTGGAAAAAACAGATACACTGTGGCTGCATTATTTGGGAACAGGGCACACAAATAAGCTATTGACATGGAGATTTAACATTTAGAAAATTAAATTGAATGACCTCACGTTTTCATAAACGTTTTTATGTGCCTTTGTTAAATTGATTTTCATTAAGTATTAAATGCCAGTCCTATTGTCTTTCACCAGGTGTTTCTGTACTTTTTCTCTATAGGGAGCCAGTCAAACTACTCTGATTCTGACCTTTGAATTGAATACAAAGATGATGTGTTCGGCTGTATCCAAGGGAAACCTAACCTGGCTTCTTTGGGGTTTCCCAAGAATGACTTTCACTCAGTGCCTTCCAAGAAGCCAGAGATGAGGGGGGAAATGTCGATCACTCGCCCCATTGAAATCTCCCTCACCAGCCCTGGCACGTTCCCTTCTTTTCCCCTACCAGGTCCACGCCTACATCATCAGCTCCCTGAAGAAGGAGATGCCCGCCGTCTTCGGCAAGGAGAACAAGAAGAAAGAGCTGATCAACAGTCTGGGGGAGATTTACGTACGCATTGAAAAGGAGCACCAGATCTCTCCAGGGGACTTTCCTAACATCAAGAAGATGCAGGTGAGAGAGGCTGTCCCCTTGACAACGAGAATTGAGAAATGGAAGCGTTTGCTTCACGGTGCCGTGGAATCAGCCTAGGTGGCCTGGATGTTTCAGGGGTCACCTGTCGGAATAGAACACTGTTTTTTTTTTTTTAGGTAACCAGTAGGTTTGAGGTTTCATTCTCAGAAAAGCACTTCTGAGCAAAGTACCTTGACTAAATTACTAAATACCAAGCTGTTTAAACGGCTGAAAGTTTAAAACTAGAAAATATGCAACCCACTGGAGAAAACTTCCACTAAGCCAATAAATAATGTAATGTTATGTTTATAACAAGCAACGCTCTAACAGAGACCTATCTATGTTTTCGAAGCATTTTAGGAATGAAGACTAAAACTGCTGTTTTTTTTTTAGACACAATGTTCTTCTGTTAATGTTGATCAGATAAAGATATATTGTGAGTGAAAGCTTGGTTTCGATTAGATTCGTGTTTTTTTCTTCTTTTAAACCGAGCAACGTATCTAGGAGGTATGTCATCATTGAGCCCTCATTGAGCCATCATGTTAGGAACTAGTTTCGAGAAATATGTTGGGGGGAAGAGTATTGCCAACATTTTTGTTACTAGTTGTTACGAGAGGTCTCTGGCTCCTTTTTGTCTACAGTAAGAAAGATGCAGGCCTGTGCCAGCTCTTCAGCATGTTATCTGTGGAATTGTGAAGCCTGTAATGGTGTAAGTCTGGTGTGGCCTTCAGTGTAACTTTGTAATCGGCTCACATTCTGATTACACGGAATGAAGCGACGCATCTCACCCCCGTGTCTCTGGTTCCCGGCAGGATCTGCTCCAGTCCCACGATCTGAACAGGTTCCAGCCGCTGAAGACCAAGCTGCTGGACACGGTGGATGGCATGCTGGCCCATGACATTGCCCATCTGATGGTGCTGGTGCGGGAGGAGGAGAATCAGCGGCCCAAGCAGGTGGTGAAGGGCGGGGCCTTTGATGGGACCCTCAACGGGCCCTTCGGCCACGGCTACGGGGAGGGTGCCGGCGAGGGCATCGACGAGGCTGAGTGGGTGGTGGCCCGGGACAAGCCCGTCTATGACGAGATCTTCTTCACCCTCTCGCCGGTCAATGGCAAGGTCACGGGGGCCAACGCCAAGAGGGAGATGGTGAAGTCCAAGCTGCCCAACACCGTGCTGGGCAAGATCTGGAAGCTGGCCGACATTGACAAGGACGGCATGCTGGATGACGAGGAGTTTGCCCTGGCCAATCACCTCATCAAGGTCAAACTGGAAGGCCACGAGCTGCCCAGTGACCTCCCGCCACATCTGGTCCCGCCCTCCAAGAGGAAAATCGCAGAGTAGAAATCGAAGCGACGGGGACAATGTGGGGTGTGCTGGGGCCGTTTCGAGACAAGACTGACATACATGCTTCAACGGGAATAAAAGAAGAGCATAAACTTTTGTGGACTGTATGGTCGAGCTTCGCAGGAACACAGAAATCAGATAGGGGTTTTTTTTGTCTGTTTGTTTCTTTGTGTAGTTGTGAACCGGTCCTGCCGGTCGATCATGACTCATTTAGGATATAGCTTTTGGGGACTGATTCACTTGCATGCACGTCGTGCTTCCACATTGTCACCAGTGAGACTTCGCCATTGGCCGCTTGGACTGCTAGGAAAAGCTGAAATAGAAAAGTGTGAATTTAAGGAATTTGAATTTGAAGAATTTAAAAGATTTCTCCTGTTTCCTGTTTGTCGAATATGAAGTGTCATTTTCATGGGAGATGCAAGTTTTACAAGACGGGGGGTCATCAAGATTACAAATCTTACTAGTCCTTGTAATGATACAGCTTATCCTCGATCGAAGTTGTATTGAAACAATGGACTGACAGGGAATCTTTTTAAGTCTTAATGTTCTTTTTTGTGAGCAGGCAGAATCATGATGAATGTGAACTCATCCTAGCCTGACAGAGAGACTGTTAAAATGTATAATCGTCACATTTGGAATTTAGAGGATTATAGCGTTGAAATTACCTTTAGAACTAGTCATTTCCGTATATATTGACTGTATGTTAATGTATTTAACCCCGTTTTGATTATGTAGAGTACCTATAGAATTAAATTCATATTTGCTGGGAGGGAAAGAGGCTGTGAACCTTCTTGTAGAGTGAAGCTTTAACCTGCAATACCTCTATTTTCGTGTTAGAAGATAATTGGTGTGTAGTCTTTTATCTGGCGGCCTGTCGCTAACAGTGCTCACTTCCTACCTGTTGCAACCAATCATAAATCACACCAACAGTGCTCACTTCCTACCTGCTGCAACCAATCATAAATCACACCAACAGTGAGTGACATTCTGAACAGTACTTTTAATATTAACCGCAAATTAACGCATTTGTTAATTTTCCAGGTAGAAACCACTTGCGTCTTTAAGTTGCGAATCATCTGTTGTTCATTCAGACAATAATTTCCTAAACAAGTATTTAAGTACTCAGCTGGGGGGGAAACCCCCCCGCCCACACAGGGGTCCTGCAGGACTCGCACCGCATGAGAAACCAAACAACGCGCTGAATTCACACAATGTCGCCGTGATGTTGTGAGAATTCTGTGAGCTCCTATGATGCCCGCTGGGTCAGCATTAACTCAGCTACTCAGCTGTTGCTTACGAACAGCACGTTGTGAAATCACTCTTCAGTCTCAACCATCTCGCGTGTGTCTCCCATTGCTTTGAAGCCCTAGTGACTCTTGTGATTTGTGAAGCATACCGGCAGAGGCCCAACTAGATGGTTTCTTTACCTCCAGCTAACGCAGTGCTCCTTTGTGACATTGCTGTGTCGGCTGGGTGACAGCTAAGAACACTATATCACGCACGGTGCAGGCTGCGTTACCCCCCCCCAGAGTTTAGTCCTCAGCGTTGTGGTCTTCCTTTTGTCAATGGTCTGATTTTGTGAGCAATCTGATTCTCCAGTACAGCGCTGTGTAAACTTCCACAAGCAGATCGCTTCTCACAGGGGCGTCACATTCGGCACGTTGCGTTGTTCACACCCACCAGGGCGATGTCCCGTCCCGCGTAGCCTCGTTCTCTCTCTGCCCGTTTACCGCATGCGTGCGTGTTTAACTGACATGTATCGGAAGCCGCTAGCTGTATGTCTCCTGTAACGTTCCCCAGCGGTGATCATTCGGGTGATGGAACATTCCTTTGCGATACGGGGTGGGGGGGGCGGGTTCAATGGCTTTAATGTTAACCAGATTCTGCTTGTGTCCTTCTCCCAGTGTGGGGGTCTACTTCAATTAAATCGGGTGGGAAAATGTTGAAAACTCATTAAATTCTGTATCCAAACTAATGTCCATTTCTTATTTCTTGTTTTTCCTATTTCTGTGAGAAATATTAGGAAACACGCCTACTTGTTCTTCTTGGAAATAGATGCAAGCAGATTTAATGTCTGCAACTCAAGACGGCTCAGAGATGCTCTCCTGGATACCAGGGGCTAATAGTCAGGACTCAGGGAAAATGACATTTACTGTCTGGCTATCTCGTCCAAAGCATTTCACAGTAGATATTAATTCGATGAAACATTGAGGGGGTAATGGAAAAAAAAGACTGAAAGGCAATAGTGATGACACTCAGTATTAAATATTGATATCCTGGCCTTAAAAAAAGACAAAAGATGGCGTGTCTTTCAGTGGTAAATGAAAGCTTTACTGAGCTTGACTGAGTTAAGTAGGCAAATATTCTCAGATAGCAGAGACAGCCTAGGGGCAATGGGAAACATTAATAGGCTGCAGGTTCAAACACCAGTAGGGGACTGTGTATAAAGTGGTGCTCGAAAGTTTGTGAACTCAATTAAACAAATGAAACAAAAATATTATAATTGGTCATTTGTTCACTGAGGAAAATGATCCAATATTACATATTTGTGAGTGGCAAAAGTATGTGAACCTTTGCTTTCAGTATCTGTGAACCCCTTGTGCAGCAATAACTGCAACTAAACGTTTCCGGTAACTGTTGATCAGTCCTGCACATCGCTAGTATAATTCAGAATTAATTGTTCCATCAATGATGGCAAGCCGTCCTGGCCCAGATGCAGTAAAACAGGCCCAAACCATGATCCTACCAAGTTTCACCGAGGTTCTTATGCTGGAATGCAGTGTTTTCCTTTTGCCAAACATAACGCTTATCATTTAAACCATAAAGTTCTATTTTTGTCTCACCCATCCACAAAAGATTTTTCCAGTGGCCTTCTGGCTTGTCCATGTGATCTTGAGCAAACTGCAGACGGGCAGCAATGTTCCTTTCGGAGAGGAGTGGCTTTCTCCTTGCAACCCTGCCATGCACACCATTGTTGTTCAGTGTTCTCCTGATGGTGGAACTCATGAACAGTGACATTAGCCAATGTGAGAGAGGCCTTTAGTTGCTTAGAAGTTACCCTGGGTTCCTTTGTGACACGCCTTGCTCTTGGATCTTTATTGGTCAACTACTCCTGGGGAGGGTAACAATTTCCTGCATTTGTACACAATCTGTCTGACTGGATTGCTGGAGTCCAAACTCTTTAGAGATGGTTTTGTAACCTTTTCCAGCCCGATGAGCATCAACAACTCTTTTCTTCGTGCCATGGTACACTTCCACATACATGTGTTGTGACGATCAGACTTTGATAGATACCTGTTCTTTAAATAAAAGAGGGTGCCCACTCACACCTTATTGTCACCCCATTGATTGAAAACACTGTAATTTTGCCTTCAAATTAATTTCTTATCTTAGAGGTTCACATATTTTTGCCACTCACAGATATGTAATATCATTTTCCTCAATAAATAAATGGCCAAGTATGATATTTTTGTCTCATTTATTTTATTGGGTTCACTTTATCTACTTTTAGGACTTTTGCGAAAAACTGAAGATGTTTTAGGTCATATTTATGTAGAAATGTAGAAAATTCTCGAGGGTTCACAAACTTTCAAGCGCCACTGTAGCTGTCTCAGTAAAATCCAGCTGTACAAATTGATTGAGTGTAATATTGTGTGCAGTTAAGTCGCTCTGGATCAGATAAAGCCTTTACATTGTTTAAACTGTGCCGGACACCAGGATGTGATAAGCTTGGAGCCAATCTTCCCCACCACCCTTTCCTATAGCTCCATCTCCTTTTCGAGATAGACCCACGCTGTTTCAA
>JAOVYW010000034.1:2109440-2125395 GCA_025775045.1 Hiodon tergisus
ACCCCCCCCCCCCCCCCACCCAATCGGTTTATAGATTTATTGCACAGTTTGTTGAACCAAGATTGTGGCTAGCTGATTTATGCCATGAAAAGCACTAGTGATGTCACTGGTGTTGCGTAAAAGGACGCCGAGCGGCCTTCAGTCACTGTCATGTTTTTCAGTGCGTAAGCATGGGTTGGACGCCCTTCTGTCCAGCGCTCTTGTTGCCAGCGCGTACACACTGTTTCGCTTGCCCTCGCATACCTCTCCGCGGAGTGAAATATCCATCCATATTTTTCTTTTTCCCTTGCTTGAACGTTTTGTGGCTTTGCTGTGCGGCTATACGTTTTTGGACCGGGGGGGGGTTGTGACGGTGCTGTTGTGAATCCCCGCCCCTTTCTCTGCCCTACAGGTCAGCCCTGGCTTCAGCCCACCAGGGTCAGCCCCTGCCCAAGACCCTCAGTGTGATGGAGAGCACGCCCCAGGTGCGGGGCATGCACACTATTATCAGGTGGGTTCCTCTCCTGGGTCTTCCCTCCCCGCTCTGGGTCTACCTTTAGACTAAGCTGTGCTGCCGGGTTGGGCTTCTGTTCGTCCGGGACGCGCAAACGTCTGCGCCTAGCAGTCTCTTCTCTCCGCAGGAATAAGGACACCAATCGGGACGAGTTTATTTTCTACTCCAAGAGGCTGATGCGGCTCCTTATTGAGCACGCCCTCTCTTTTCTGCCCCTGAAGGTGAGTTCCTTCAGCTCCGGGTGCGGACTCTGTTGGCTCTGTTTATTTGGCTTTACTCCAACGCGTCCCTCTCTGCATTTCTCCAGTCTGTGTCCGTGGAGACGCCCCAGGGAGCCATCTATGAGGGGAAGCGGCTCAGTGGCAAAAGGGTAGACCCCCCTCCCTGCTCACATTTAGCATTGTCTTAATGTCCGCCGGACGCCACCTGAGACGGGACTCTTTTTTTTTTTCCCTAGTAGTGAGCGGGTTGTTTTACAGAATATGAAATGACATGTAGCTTGCTTTATTCATCTTTTGTTTCATGTAAAATGAAAGTGTGTTGTGTTTAGGGCATAACATTTGGGGCTTTTAAAAATGTCTTTCTCGAGCAAGTTGATTGGAAGTAAGGATTTGCTGTAACGTTGAAATACTTGATTCGCGTCAATAAAGATATCCGGGAAGTAGAGTTGCGTGTCGTACCCCAGAGTGATGCTGGTGTTCTCTGAGGGGAGAACTCAGGGTGACGCGTGTGTTCAGATCACAGGTGTCTCCATTCTCCGGGCTGGGGAAACCATGGAGCAGGCCCTGATGGCGGTGTGTAAGGACATCCGTCTTGGGAAGATCCTCATCCAGACGAACCACGACACCGGGGAACCAGAGGTACGTTTCTGTCTGTGCTGCAGAAAACAAAAAACGGAGTAGGCTGTTGCAGAACAATCCAGTGTGTAAATGGACTCTGCGGGCAGGCTGTCTGAAGAGTGATGCCTGCTTTAAATCGCAGGCACAGAACTCTCCCGATGCCTGCAAATGTGCCATATGTGGTCCTAAAAAATTTTTTTCCTGGTGGATATTTTTCTCGCCCTGCGTAAAATCCCCACGTCCCCATTTGTCCTGACTCTGCTGTTTCCGCCCCCCCCCCCTTAATGGCTGGACAGACCTTCAAGATGGCCAGGTGCCGTCCTTGAGTCTGGGCCGACTCTTTTATCATCACGCGTCTCTTCTACTGTTCAATCCACTCCAAAAACAAGAAGCCAAATGCCTTTTGTCTGGGAAAGAACAAGTGCTGAATCATCCCTTCCTGGCTGTGCAGAGCTGGCTTCTGTCCACTGTGCAGTGCAGCCACAGCAGAACGGGCTGTTAGACTGCACGCTTGAGGCATGCATCTCCGCTGTGGTTTAATCTCCTTATCCAGGGCAGCTCCTCCTGCATGGCTGTTGTGTGTTTTCCCCATTGAACAACACTAGATGGGTAAAGGGAAGAATATAGGGGAATTTTATTTTTATGGATCATTCGTTTCTTCATCTTAGGTCTCTGGCAACATCGTTTTTCTTTTAGGTTTCGTAAAAAAAAAAAATACGCCTTCTGAAATGATCGTTGTACAGCGCTGCGTGTTGCGGTTAGCTGTCGATCAGTAGAAGCCAAACGGGACCTTTTGGCTGACACCGGTGAATGAATCGAGTTGGTCGATTTGCCAAGCTACAGAACGAGGCCAGGTGACTGAACAAGCCAAATGTTCTTTTCTGGGCGGGCTGCCCACTGGCTGCTCTGTGTTCGTCTTCCCCCGTTGAGTGTTGTGTGACCTTACTCCCATCAACGCTGGCTTTTTCTAAAACTCCCAGCTTCACTACCTGCGGCTGCCTAAAGACATCAGCGAGGACTACGTGATTCTGATGGACAGCACCGTTTCCACCGGGGCCGCCGCGCTCATGGCCGTCAGAGTCTTACTGGTGGGTATGGGGACCGTAAGAGGCGCGGCTCTATACCACGGTCGGACCGGTTAAAGACCGTTCCCTCTGGGGCTGTGTTCCGCCTGCGTGACGGCTTGGAAATAAGTCTGTGTAGCGTTGAATGTCATGGGATGTGATGCTTTGGGGACTTTCAACCTTTGTTGGAATGTGGTGGTGATCTTGTCTACCGATGCCAAAGACGGGCTTCGCTTTCCATTTTGCGTTCTATGCTTTAACAAAAAAAACATCTCAAGCTTGAAAAAATGTCTTGATTTCTGGTTTGGTCTATTGGGTCCCCCTCTCTGTGTCTGGCCTGTGCTATGATTGGCTCGCCTTTTTCACTTTTATCCCCTGCACTCTGTCTGCCCGCCGGCCACAGGACCACGACGTGCAGGAGGACAAGATCTTCCTACTGTCCCTGCTGATGGCGGAGATGGGTGTCCACTCTGTGGCCTACGCCTTCCCCAAGGTGCGCATCATCACCACGGCCGTGGACAAGAAGGTCAACGATGAATTCCACATCATCCCCGGGATCGGTGAGTGTCGCTGCGTGCTGCCGTCCCGTCCCGTCCCGTCCCACTCACTTTCTGCAGGACAGTCAGGGGACCCCTGTTACGCCCTGTGCGCTAACCATCCAGAGGCCGTCCTCCTCGGGCACGGCCCTGCGTGGATATCTGCCGTCCAATCACTCACAATAGAGTTCTTGTGTTATGCAAAGCAGGCTGTACAGGAACATTAGCAGGAACTTAATTCTTTATTGGTGAAGCTGAGTCTGAGGGGAGAACTTCCGAGCTGGTCCTGTAACGGTTTGTCTTTTGTCAGGAAACTTCGGGGATCGCTATTTCGGGACAGACGCTCCCTCCGACTGGTATGAGAGCGATGAAGGAATGGACTACTGAGGTCCCCCTGGCGGCCAGCAGGTGGCGCCACACAAATCCCTGGTTCAGAGGTTCCAAAGGACCACCGCCACCTCTGCAGCATCTCGGCGCTTGCTTATCCCAGCATACCGGGGAAACATTCTCCTCCTGAGCAGGGTTGCATGAATGGGCTTAGCTGGGGTAGTTTACCTGCAAGACACTCATTCATTCCTTAAGAAATCTGCTAAAGATACGTTGGACTGGCTGTCAGATTAGCTGAGGCTTTTCATCTAAAACACGGGAGGATTTACCGTAGCACCTCTGTTCCTTCTGTCTCAACGCTTAGGGAATGGGTTTGGCGACTCCTGGCACTGGTGTCGCCCGAGGGGAAACTCCTGTTTCCATGGCTGTCTCGTTCGGTAAATGTTAAGCTCTAATAAACACAGTAACACAGTGGGGCCTGGTTCCTCTGGCCCATCCAGAAGACCAACAATAGGTTGTTGCTGACTTGTATACCTCAACAAATTGGTGCCAATGTGACGGGGCATTACTGTAGGTCAGTGGATGGGGGGGTCTGGTTTTCACATTGAGGACCTAATACCTTAAACTTTTGCACCCCCCCAAACAATATTCTGGGAAACAATATTTTTAGGACTACCCTTGGCGTAGTGGAATGTTTATGGTGAAACTGACTTGAAAGATATTGCCTATAATTTGTCTGTGTTGGAGGATAGCTATTGCCCCCCCAAAAATCATTGTCTTAGAGAACGTGTCTAAAGGCGTGCTAAATGGGAATGTTTAAATGTTTTGTGAGGAAGCGCTGTTGGAAAGGTATAACCTGATAGGAGAGTTATTCTTTTCTGTGGGCTTCTTTCAAAGGCTTGATTTGGAGTCTCAGTTTCTTCTCTCCCTTTGTAATTTAGTACTGTGGTCTTCAATGTCATGGTGTCATGTTCTGGCTTGAAAGTAGGGACTGTTTTTGGGGTTTCATAACTGACTGAAAGAGGAGCGTTTACTGGGGACCTCTCACACTTTATTGGAAATCTCTCCCCGCTTCTTTGGTCCTGCGTTCAAGCGTGACCCCAAGACTTTTGCGATAACTTTCCTGCCAATGTTTTGCGTCATATACTTGAATTTTCTGTGTAAAAAATGTTCTTGTTTATTTAATGTTAAGTGAATCCGTATCCCTACTGAGTGGTTAGCTGTTTTATACCTTGATGTTTGCATCATGTGACGAGAGAAAGAAAACGCTTGATCTACGACTGTATGGGAAGGGAAGGCACAAATTCCCGTCCACTGCAAGTAGGGCGAGGGTGAGTTTATACCATTTAGAGCAGCGGTGAGTTTTGATATTGGAAGGTTGCAGGTTCGAGATCCCCAAAAGGACACTGCTGCTGCACACTAAGTCAAAGCACTTTCCCGGACTGCCTGTGTCCAAACTCGGCAAGGCTGTGCGCTAAGTAAATAAATGTAATTTTAAGAACCCCTTAATTTGGCACTGGGTATTTTTGGTATAAAGTACACCTTTAGGCTTTTAAACACTGTGATTCCTGGGGTCTGATTAATGCGTTATGCCTAAAGAGGACTGCGGCTTTGTTTCCAATGAAATGCTCAAACCTCACGAATTAAGGGCATTAGAGCTAATGTCTGTAAATGTGAGCATTTCATTGAGTGCTGCTGACCTAACATTTTAAACCCTGCTCTGTGTATTTAAACAAACTTTTTGGGCTTTTAAAGTAAGATTTTAGATGAGGGTAAGTGCATCCAATGATGTGTAAATGTCAGTCAATGGGTAATCAGGTGCTACTCATGACCTTCCTTACAAAGGAAGCGTGCGTCATGTGTAGGGCCTGAGTGATGCCATCCACTCGAGAAGCGGATTATGGCACAAAGTTTACATGATCTGGACTTGGTGCTGCTTGGTGCATACACTGCAGTTCCACTGAGTGGTTCTAGAGCAAAAGCACTCCTGGGAAATGTATGCATGGAACAAAGTCTCCGAACTTCAGAAAAGCTTTCTTTAGGGCACTTGCCTTGCTTCATGGGCATTGGTATTACAAGTTACTGCTGATGCTTTAACTCATCCTAGCAAACTGTTTTAGATAATTTGGCCAGTTTTAAATGATACACCTTAATTTAAGATGGATAAATGTCTATGTAAATTGACTCTTTTGGTGTATACTTTTGAGTTTACAATTGAAAGGTGAACATGAGGCAAAAGGACCGTACCTTGTATTTCTGGGTGCAGTTATGCATACGTTTTTCCAATGTGGAAAAGCTGTACTATTTAAGGGTTAAATCCTCATCTTTGGGGTTTCCTGCAGCATCAATTGTTGTGACTGCGAGGAGACACTTGCTTTTCCCGGTAGTCAATAGATATAAACATAAAGCTACTAAAAGACTAGTTAACTAGTCTGTAAGAGAAAATCAATCTGAGATGAAGAATAAAAGCAAAATGGGTTTGGAATGTCCTCTTTGGCAATGGCCAGGTCCACCAAGGGAAATATGCTAGCGATCTGGAGAGTTCTAGGGGTAAGTGTCCGACAAAGCTGAAACATGTACAAATTAAAGGTGACGTTCTATTATGTCTCATACTCATCTTTCCATCTTAAATTCAAATGGCAGGCACAAATTTCCCCTTCCTATCCAAATACTTATAGGGGGCGCTATGCTTTGGTGATTTCCTTTTTATGGTCGTCACAGTAGCTGCTTTTGACCAAAGATGACATTGTACACGTTGTACTTGAACACTTACCAAGGTGTCGTTCACCCACACCCTACACGTGTTTCAGTTTCTTGAAGTCTTTTGTTTAGTTGAGCAAAAAAAATAAAGTTTAAAAAAAAATACTCTTGTCTTTCATTATTTAACAAATGTATGGACTTGAAAAATGTGTTTGTTTGTTTTTTGATCGGGCAGTGTGATTACAGCTGATGCAGATGGGCCTGGAATGTAGTTAAGATGTGTCAGGCGATCGATTGCCTGGTTGGCGTTTCTTGTAATGGTTTGTAATGTTTAGGATTCTCATCTGCATCTGTCACACACACTGAGGTTCTCTGAAAACTAAAAAGTACTGAAAGTAAAAAAAAAAAAAAAAAACTAGCCATCAGTTCATTTTCTGAGGGCTGTAGAGTAGTTTAACGAATTCGGAAGTACATTTGAGTTTGTCTTCTGCTTGATATTAGTGTGCCTGAAATTATTTCGGTATTTAAAGCCCTTATAGAACTTTTCCCAGGTAGAAAGCAAGACGCGCAGATTCCCAAAATAACATTTATCCCAGCAGAGGGCGACATCTACCATCCGTCAATGTGATCAGTTTCATTTGTTGTGGAAGTGACGTCGCTCTTTGCTGTAAGTAAAATCTTTTGGACTATTAATACAGGCATGTGGCGATTTGTGTATTACTGTTAGCTCTCGCTTGGATATTATGTATCGAATACAGTGTTGAATGCTATGTGATAAAACTGGGTGAATAATAAACTAGCTGAAGGTTGCAAAGCGGAGTGTATAGAGCAAGTAGCTAGCGGCTACAGGCTGTAATTGATGGTGTTGAGCTTTTAATTTAACTTATGTAATACGTATTGAATGTTATGTTACATGCCTAGTAAACTGTCTGGATGATGAGACTACATTGTGACTACAGTTTAAAGCATCAATTTGTAACGGCATGATCTCGACGATGTGCCGGTATATTCTACAGAAGTGCAAGTTTAGTTTTTTTTTAGTTTTTGGAGTTGTTGTGTATCTTTTCCAACTAGCCGTCTATGGTTTTAGTTGGTTACGTATAGGAACAAATCGACAAAGGTAGCTGCCTTTACAGTTCTGTGGCTGGTCTGTGGTTTTCTTATTTCAAGATGTTCTGTTTTTTGTGTAGGGGATGACATGGCCATTTTGGTATATCAAGATATTCATTATCGAGCGTACGCTATGAATGAGAGAAGGTTCAGACTTTTTTCCCTAGAAAGTTTTTAGTTTTTTACGAAATATTGTATACTATAACTTGGTAAATGTTGCAATATTTTAAGTGAACACGTGGAGTGGAAAATTTGCCCTAGTAAAACATTGCATAACCCACAGTGTGATTAAGGCATAAAGGCCTTAAATTAAGAGAAAATGACCTTTGGTTTTGTTTGTTTTTTTAAACTAGACCTATAAGCTCCCGTTCTATACATTCTAAAAGGCCTAAGTGTAAACAGTTATGAAACGGGAAATATGAAGCAAAGCCAGATACATAGACTTGTTTACGAGAATGTGAAAAAATATATTTTTTGTAGATCATTTTGCAATTGCATATTTATTTGTATTTGTGAAAGTAGCCTGACACTTATTTTTTTGGATAAGTATGGCTTTTTGTTACATTGTAATAACCCACCCACGTGTGGCTTTGATCCAGTCTTTAAGGTGTTTTCTGGTACTCGGAAGATGATGATAATTTATTCTATGGCAACTTTTATTGTTATAACTAATCCTGATTAATGGATCTATTGCTTATAACTTTGAATCTTGTGTTTTCCAAATCTATACAGCCAAGTGACTGCAGCCATTCCAGTGTACAGCCGGTTCACTGGAGCAGTTCTATCCGGACTTGAACCTGCAGTCGGTCCAAACTTGTCTCACTTGTCACCTCTTTCTCCAGGTCTGTTTCAAGGTAGCATTTTTAAATATTCATTTATGTTGGTGTGGATGATCATGGGTTTGTGTCTGGTTCCCGTTGGGGTCTTTTTCAGAGTGAAGTATGGCGGGTCTGTGGAGGTCCTACCAGGTGCTGATGTCCAAACGCCCCTTGACAGTACAGATAGTCACAGCTGGTAAGAAAACGCCCGCTTGCTTCACTGTGCGTCCACTTGCACGGGACCATTAAAATACATCATGCACCGTCACCTATAAGTGCCTATGGAGTACCATTCGGTCGGCTGTTGCCATGATGAAAATTAACCCCCCGGAAAACCCTGTTGGCTAAAATGTTTTAAGACATGGTTGCTCGCTGCCAGGTTTTTTTCTGAAATGCGCAGACTCTGGATAAATGGTGTGGTTCTCTGTCTGCATGCAGCTCAAGGTGACCATGTGCCTGCCAACTATGAATATTTGATGCATACTTGTCCATATAAATCAAGACATTACGGCATGCAGAAAACCTTTTTTTATTACAGCTCCGACACGATGCTGGAAAGATACCTGTGTCTTTGCTGAGTTTGAGCTGATTAATAATGGCCTACATGCGTGTTTCTCTGTCCTGGTCCCGGAAGAACAAGTTGTTCATACCAATATTTGTATTATTAACATTATTATTTTTGCATTCCTATTATTATTTGCATTATTGAAAGTAATTATGGAAAATTTGTTTGCTGTTATTGCATATCTGGGCAGTATGGTGTTTTTTTTAAATGACTACTTTGGTTTTTGTTTTTCCTTTTTTGGTGCCGTGTAATGGTGCAATTATGGTGTAATTATGGTGTGGCATTTTTTTTAAGAATCCCTTGGTTTCCATGATATATCCTGTTAACCACCAGATGGCAGTGTAGCATGTAGGAATTAAGAGTGTGTACTTCTGGAACACCCGTGGGTCCAACTGCTATGTTTAAAACGGCTTCCGAATGAGCTTGTGTTGCTAAAGCATAAATAACTGTTATAATTATAACTATGATAATTTCTCAACAGTAGGGTCCAATTTATCTTGTATGTCTTATAAACACGCATGCACACATATAGTAAATCTATTCCAAAGATGTAGAGATTCTCTATCAAAATCCTGAAGACCCACTTTGTGTGGAGTTCTTATTTCACGTATGCGCGTATGAAATGAAATAATTGAAGTAATAATGTCCTTTTTTTTTCTGGTGCTGAAAATGATGGCTATTAAGACAGCGTTCTTCCGGGACCATGACAGAGAAACACTCATGTTAGGCCATTAGGTGCTGTGCCTGGATCAGTACTGAAGCTGAGTGTGGAGGCAACAGACCCTGGTTTTTCTGTTGAATGGTTATAGAGCGTGACTAATCGGTATACGCTAACGTTTCAAAGAAACATTTCAATAACCGTTCTCCTCACTCTTAATTTAAATGCATCTCCTATTTAGAGTTCTCATAAAAATAGCTCTGAACAAAAAACAAACACGGTTTCTGTTATTGGAGGCAGTATCTGTTGTTTACAGACTTGGATGTAAAGGCTCAACAACAAAACAGAATTTAAATCCGGGTTGTTGTTGTTGTTGTTACCCCAGGGTGCATTTCGTTTTTAAGATTTCTTCCCATAACTCAACACTTGCCTTGTAATGAGGAATAATGGGCTATCACTAAAAAACACACCCGCCACTCCCATAGTCACCCAGTTGCTGATTGGTTGGGAGAAACGAGCGTCATAAGTCATTTAGCCGCTGATTGGTTGGGAGAGATGAGCGTCAGAAGAGCGTGGGCATTCTCTGCCTTCTCTAGTCCTTGCCCAGCAATTATCAAATGTCTTGATTCCATTCACCGTTTTAGACTGGTCCCTTGTCAATGATAGAGATACAATTTAAGTGACACGTTTAAATTCTCAGTTCGGTTGAACTTCACAAACGTCAGTCTTTTCTGGCTTGTGGAGTTGAGAGGCTGAAGGGTGTAAATTTATGTAATAAAGATTACTGACTGGAGGGGTGATTCATAGCTTTTGTTTCCAGGGAAAAGACTATATATATAGACCCTGGAACAGTGTGAAGCTGGGTTTCTTGTGCAGTGGAGGAAAGACGTGAAATGACTCAAAACAACTAGAGGGTCACTGCAACACAAAATAATGAGTCTGTGTGTGGTTTGTCACTTTGAGGACACCAAATGTTTCCCACATTGCATTGCTCATGTGTTTTTGAGAAACTTCACCTAAAACATTTACCAAACGGCTAAACTAAATTGTATTGCCCTCTCTTTAAGCTCAAGAACTGAACCTATTGTTAAAGAGCGGTCTGCCGCTTTGGATTGTAATGGTGGAACAGTGACCAAAGGATATCGCTTCTTTTTCACCATTGTTCTCCTGAGAAAACCTAGTCTCAGAACACCCCTCGACTCACTGTTCACAGATGGGGAGTATATCACTGCAAGCAGTACAAATCAAGGGGAGAGGGGTTATTATTAAGCAGGGTATCATAGGGGTATTTGATTTAAATGGTTCGGCTTTTCCTGAATCATATCCTTGGTCTTTTGAGTAACAGTCTCATACCGCTAATATATATACTTGTGGATAAATTAGACATTGGTTTTGGACATAAGTAACCTTGATTTCCCCAAATTCTCTCGTCAAAATGTCCATAGTGCGAAGTGTTAGTGGTGGTTAGGAGGGGATTCTGGGCTGGTTCTGAAGTGTGACCCGTACGGCCCAGGACCAGCAGGCTGCGCTGGGCTCATCAGCTAAGCGATTCGTTCTGGCCTCGTTTGAAAGCGGGTGAAACGGAAAAACCCCTGGCTTCTGGGAGCCGGCGTGCCAGGTGCATCGCGGATCATTTCCCAAATGGGCCAAACGCGTCCATCACCCATTAGCCCCTGCAGGGTGAATTCAAGGACGGGGAGCCCATCATCAGCGTTTTTCTCTCTTATCTGCCCCTCCCTGCTTCGGGCCAAGTTCAACCTACTGTGCGGTAGTGCTTACAGGCAGAACTTGCGTGAAGTTCATTACAACATACACTGATGTAAAGCTTAATGCCTGGTGACTCATTTGTTGGTCTCAATAATGTTTGAATGATTTGAGGAAATGGATGTTTGTTTTTACAGATGTGAAAACTATTAGTCCTGCAGTGGCCTTTTCTTAAACTCCATCCATAGCTCTGACAGGAAGTGAAATACAATGTTGTTGATACAAGTGAATAGTGCTGTTATTGTTGTTGCCATTGTTATTGTTAGGGTTTGTGTCTTCTACTTCCGTAAAATCGTCCAGCAAATGGCAGTAATTTCTATGCCTTTTGATTAATTTTGCTTTAAATTGATGGGGTTATTGTCGGCCATGTTCCATAGCGTCACAGGGGATGGCAGCGTTTGACCCCATGGTGGCGCTATAGCAGATGTTTGAACTTTAAATCTTCTTCTTAAGAACTATTGGCTGGATTTTTCACATTTTGTATGTATAGGCATCTTGGGTGAACCTTAGCTTGTCGTATGTAAATCTTACATAATCAACTTTGCTTTTTACAATTCATATGGGGAGCTGTTTAGCTTTTCTTCTTATCTCCGTTTTTCCTCGAAGGAAGCGTACTTTACCATTGGCTTGGTTAACTTCTTCAGTTAAACAAAATCTGCCTGCCGTCCGTCAGATGATTGGACGATTTCCTTTTTTCCTCCAATTTAACGAGCATTCAAAAAAATCTAAATTAAATTTGATTAACACGATTTTATTGTGAATGTTGGTGTAGGATTTCTACTGGAAATCGGCTAGAATTGCACTGACGGACTGACCTGACACTGTACAATTTATTTTAAAAATACTGATTGAGGGTTTTGTGCCCTGCCAAGATTTGGGAAGACCCTCCTGCTAACGCACATGCAAGACCTTTTTGGGAGCGAGGAGCTGCTCCACCTGTATAGGAAGTCACACTTCACTAATTGTTAGATATTGATACTGGACACTTATTTTACTGAAAGGTGTAAATGTCTCTTTTGTTATGGCCATATTTCTGGTCCTTTCACATTATTCTTATATTCTCTCACTATTGTACTTCAAGCAATATTGCAGTGGTAGGCTTTTGTATATTCATATAATTTCCAGTGAGGTTGCACAGTTTATTTGGGTTATTTGCCAGATTCTGGTAAGATTTTGTATTGTTTGTATATTATTTCATAATCCCACTTACTCGTTTTGGGGTGCTGTGAACAGAAGGGGGTTCTCTCAGTGTCCCATATGTGGAACGTACGAGCAGTTGACACTAAAATTGACACGTTGCGGGGCTTGCTCAAAATTATTCTTTTCGGGGACTGGAACTGCAAATCAAATGGAGTTCAACTTTTGATGTACAGAATGAAACTTGGTATTAAGAATTGTGATGCCAAGAATCCACTTCTGTAACATGGGTCCACAGTATGCTTTGTCACGGTTATTTAACCCCCCCAACCTGCTACATATAGGTATGGTACAACCTGTACCTGTACCAAAGGCGTGTGTGCGCTGCGTGTGATGGTTAAATAAGAGCAGGTGACTCAGTCCAGGTTTATGAGCACTGGTGTAGATCCGTTGTTAATGGTGGCGGACATTGTGAGGGCAACTCAAGAAGAGGGTCAGATGAACTTGTCGCCGTTACTCTGCCTTTTACGAGCAACAAATGTGGCGTTTTGTCCGACCTGGGGGAAGGGCTTATCGTTCTTTCATCTCGCCCAGACTTAGTCTTTTCCTGCCTGTTACGTCACCAGTTCCTGATCGACTGTTTTTAAAGTGGCCCAGTAAAAGTCTGCCCAAGGTTTCGGTTCTCTCCCAGACCCGTTATTACGAATCCCACTGCTTTTATTAGTTCTTTCCTGACATTTTCAGAAAAGGTTATACCGCATATAGAGATCTACACTCTGCTTCCACAGACACTGTGATTACAGCAGATTGGCCTTTGTAAAACATGTTGCAGATGGTGGAGGGGGGTTGGCACTTAATCTAAGCTCATTGGTTATCGTTTTTGTGAGCGTTGCCCTGGCACCACTCAGCCATCAGTGGAGTGGCAAGACAATGCCGTTTCACCACCACACGTGGACTGCTCCTCAACATCAGCTGGGGTTCTCTCTCAAAAAGCAGCCTGTAATTAGTCTGAGGCGAAACACCTAACTGATGAGGGGGGGGGGAAATGGAAGTTCCTGAATGCCAGGCCTCATTCTAAAAGACATTTTTGAGTAAGACGGCCCATCCCGTATTGTTCCAGAGTGCCTCAAAGTCAGAGTATGAATTTGGACCTGCTTACGTAGTTATCTTCCCCCCCCCCCTTTTTTGGCGGCAGCAGAGGAGGGGCTGTTGTTCTTTCAGCAAGGGTTCTCACTTTAGTCATCCCCTTAGCAGCGAATCATCTTCTGGTGTTGTCTCTGACCTTCGCACATTTATCCCGTTGCTCAGTTTCCTGCCCCAGCATTTGATGAGACATGATGTTGGCGATTGCGTTCAGGAACAACGAAGCCTCACTCCAGTTGGGTTCTGAAGCGGGGCGGGGGGCGGGTCCTTTCCGTCACCCCAGGTGGAGTACTGGCCGTGTTGGTGGTGTTTCAACGCACTCCTGCTCCGTCAGTACGTCTCCCTCATTTAGCTGGCACTCTAATCCAGGTCCAGGTGGAAAGTGGCGTAGTTCCAGAGTCGCAAAGTACTGTACAGAGACCAAGCCTCAGTGTCCTATAGCTCAGTGCCTGCTGAAAAGAATGAGTGCAGTGCAGTGTAGGGAATGTACAGTGTGGGTAGCAGTTAAGCAACCTGCCTACTTCAGAACAGCCAGTGCATATATAATGCAACCTGCACAGCAGTTTAAATACACAAATATCTATCTACATAAGAACTGATATGGTTGACAACTATGTCATTATAGGAGAATCACTCCTAAAAGAGCAGTCTTTATGGTATGAGGTTTCTTTGGAACCGGTGAGTCTTCAGTCTGTTCTAGAAGGCAGTAGACTGATTTGACTGTCTGACAGCAGCAGGCAGCGCCCGGTGAATTTACACTGAGAACAGCCGCCTACGCCATTCAGGACCCACGTGGGAGGGCTCTGTCCATGGGCTTGTCAGGGGCTTTCGGCGACGCAGCCGGCATGCTGACTTCCGGCCATGGAGAACGGCTCCGCTTGCTTTCCGGTGTACGGTGTGCAGATCCCAACACTTGCTGTGTCGCTACGATCCAGATGGGTCTTGTGAGAATTGTTGGTGTGATTCATGCTTTGGGCTAAAGATGAACAGGGGGTTTTTTGTTTTTTGAGTTTTATTTTTGGAGATTCTTAAATATTCGAATGTGTTAATTTTAATATTTTTGTGTGGCAAACCACTTCAATGCTTTAATTAATTGAAGGAAATTTGCCCTAACTTAAGGGCAGATATCAGCGATAGAGCTATAATTATGAAGAGAGAAGTGGTAGCTTGGCACATAGTGAGCATTCACCCGTGCATTAACTGGAGTGGTGGATCAGGAATCAGAGCAGTCTAAATCGCAGTCAGAAATTTGTAGGTGCGCAGTTGGATTTTTAACTACACCTGATTAAACCCCACAGAGTATAAAATAATGGATTTAAAAAGTTGTTTGATTCCATGGTTGCCCAGCGTTGCATCTTTTTCTCCTGATTTGGGTTTAGTTGATTTTTGTCATAAAGCGGCATCCGTCACAAGGAGAGGGGCATCTGCCCCGCACGCTCATGAATAACGCAACACTCAATTCCTCTCACACGCTCCCGTCTGAATGGATCGATGCCTGCAGGCCACATAAGTCACTTAGGAGCGGACGGGCCACTATGACATTTACAGGAGATTGAGCTGCTCAATGCTTCAGATCGGCACGGTGCGTTCAACCCCCCTCTGAATGGGAGAGGACGCGGTGACGTCCAGCCATCGCTCTACGTCTCTCCAATTCGCCAGTACCCTGTTCACTCCCGGACTCCTGCGTCGACTGTGATGGATTCTGTGGGAGCTCGCCCGTCTGCCTGCCGGTCGCCACGGCAATGCCTCATTCTAAACTTCCCCAGACTCAACCTACAGGCTGAGAGATCAGGGAACGCTTCCACAGACTCCCCGTGATCCATCTGAGGCGGGTCGGAGTCCGGTCTGGGTGTGGCCAAACGTGCACCCACACGTGCGGCAGTGGCGCCATTCTGAGTGTAGCCCCCTTTATTTTTTTATTGCCTGCTCTCACATTATATTATTTATACAAGCATCTTTTTCTCATTACTCTTTTTGATTTAAATTAAGATAATTGCCGTGTTTCTACACATGAAACGCCATTAAGCGGTAGTGGCCAGTGGCGTAGAATGTAAGTGAGTTTTCTGTGCATAATAGTAGTTTAGGGGATAACCTTCAGGCAGACCTGTTCGATTTAAAAGCGGTTTTCAAGCGGCGGTTTGACCTTGCATGACTTTTGACCCAATGAGGAGCACCGGCGGGTTTTTTCCGGAAAGAGAACCGCTGTCGTTCTGAACAGAATGCCTGACCTCCGCAGGAAGGCAAAACAATGCAATGTTGGGATCAGAAGGATGCATTGTTACGGCTCTTGGCACCTTCTTCTTAATGAAAACCATCGTTCCTGCGCAGTGTTTATGGAACCACCATTTGCAGTTCGGTGAAGGTGCGTTCCCTCCGCTTCACCCGTCACCGCTGTGTCCGTGTGCCCCGAGGTTCTGAACACGCACCAGCCGTGAGGAACAGGGCAGCGTGTAAAGGGTTTGAGTGGCGTGCTTTCTCTGGTTTCCCCTCTGGATTTTGGAATGTGGTGCTTCATGATGAATTGGGGTTGGGGTTGACTTGAAGTGTCTGAGCGCTGCTGTTGCTCTGCTCTGCTCTGCTCCTTCCAGGTACCCTGGTGGGGGTGGGAGACGTCATCTCCCAGCAGCTGTTTGAGAGGAGGGGCCTGGCCGGGCACAGCCTCCAGAGGACAGCGAAGATGATGAGTATCGGCTTCTTCTTCGTCGTGAGTCTTTCCTTTATTTCCTCTCGCAGGGCCAAGGGCATCCGCCTTGGGGTCCCTCTCTCGCAGGGCCAAGGGCATCCGCCTTGGGGTCCCTCTC
>JAOVYW010000034.1:2144871-2172499 GCA_025775045.1 Hiodon tergisus
GTCTTTCATGTATATGTGTCTAAACTACTTCTTTCACAGCACAGTATGGTATACCAAATAAAAAGTCCTAACAACATAATGTCAACGTTTTCTATGCAATCACTGTTTATTCATTTGCCAACTTTCTTGGGGTCTCCTTCAGGAAGAGATAGACATGTTCCATCAAGTGAGGAACTGAGCTCCCCTGTGAACATAATATTCCCTGACACTACTTAAATGGTTTGAATTTATTCCTTGTGTTTATCACAAGCCCTGGGACTTTTTTTGTTTTTGTTTTTACAGTGTTACAGGCTTCCATTTATTAGCCAAAGCATACAACAGCATTCTTAGAGCTTGTGCCCCCATTGAGACTCCGAGCCATAACCTCTTGGTCATAAAATCAGTCCGCAGATGATTTTGCCAAACTGGTTATTGGTTTTGAGCTGCTGGTGTTGTCTGCTCTGGTTTACAATTCATGTGCAGTCTCCGACAGTATCTCCAGATTATTCACCACACCCACACTGCGGTCGGCGGTCTCTCCAGATAATCCACCATTTTCGTACACAGAAGGGAGATGGAAACACGGGGGCATGCAGTATGTGCGAAATATGACATGGTGTATGGGGCTGCCACACATGGGTAACTGGTACATGAAACACGGGAACGATCTTCCCACGCTACAGCTCTTTGTGTTAGAAGGCTGCATCTTGCCATTAGAAACTGTCAAGCTTTGCAGAAAAACGATCGAAACGGGGCGTGTGGAACTTCTCTGAGGAGGTGCCTTCAGCATAACCCCAGCCAAAACATTTTGAAGTGGAGTTTAGACGGTATTTGTTTGCTTACTACTTGTATTGTCAAAATAAACAACAATATGTAGAAATAAGTAGAAAATAATTTATACATTCAATGTTTGGGAGATATAATTCAAACTGCTAATGTTTGCAGAAGCTAATTCTAAGGTAATTGGAATGCTACGGTGTGAATATATTTTACATTGGTTTTTTTCCCCGCCCTACGTTTTCACATTTCTATCCAGAACTGTATAACTTTCTAACTGCCAGTTAATTAAAGTTGAATAGATACCCCGAAATACAACCAATAGGCTATAAGAGGATACATTTATTCGGCAAACGCATTAGTTGGTTTGAAGATTTCGAACAGTGGGCTCTATTCAGTAAGTGTCCGAGAAAAGTCGTTATTATGACCAGATTCAATAACTATTTGTGATTAATACGACGAGTCTATGTTCTGAACACTGAGTGTCGTCATGTCCAATTGCGACCGATTTCCACAATCCGACAAATCCTTAAAAAAAGACAGTTTCCCAATTTACATATCCTGCCTATGTAAAACAATATATAAAGCGATTCATCATCAACATTTCAGTTCAAAGTAGGATTGTTTTTTCAGTCGAGTTACTACTAGGTTCAATGCAGCTGTTCTTAAACCGGACTAAACCCGGACGGGCTGCAGAGTTGGCAGAGAATACCAAATGTATCTAAATTGAATTTCCATTTGATTCAATTTCCCCCAATTAACTACAGGTAGTTTTTTTTACCGTGTTCATTTTTACAGTTCACTCAAAAAGGGCAATAACAACAAGGTTTTCTATTTCCCCAATTACATCTATGTATGTGATATTTCCCCCATTAAAATTATTACATTAGGTAAATAATAAATGTCATTATATTCTACGCGCCATATAATATTTTTAAAATGACATTCGGTAGATTCACAATATTAATACATAACCAATCTTGTAGGCTACATATATCAAAAATCTATTAGTAAATCGGTTGGATAAAGATAAATGATTCAAGAATTATGTTAAATAATAGGTACATTCTTTAACGTTAAACGTATTACATAGGCTATGTCCATGTGCTATAGTATCCTATATATGGTATAGAAAACTCATACTACTATTAATAAAAATCACTCACGTATACAATATCATTTTTTCTACCCATTTTAACTTTGTAAAGTGTTTTCCTGCAGCTGGCATTTTTCAATAAAAGTTAATTTTGCCGGGAAATGGTTTTCTCAGGAATTAGTTTCACACTTTCCTATCACGGGAATGTTAAATGTTTAATAAACAGGGATCAGACGCCTTGCGCCTCCCGGTAATTTTGTAATGGCCTACAGTAGAGCAATACTGTAATATTTATGAAACACCGTAAGTTTAGGCTTGGAATCTTCTAATGTTTTTCAATTAGGCTGTGCTTTAAGTGTAGATCTCTATTAAATATGTTTACTTTCTGTTTGAATGTTGGGGATTTTAACTACACTAAATGCAATGCTTATACGCTTCATACTTTAATCTCAGTACAAACGTAAACATAAAACAAAAAAGCAAACATTAAAAAATACTAACTACAAAATGGCAGGTGCCGCTTTGAAAACAGTACCGCCATGTGGACAATGTTCGAAATGGTCAAAAGATGTTTAGGATTTAAAATATCAAAGTATTAACCAATGATAATAACTGTTGACTGTTGACTGAACTCTTGACTGAAGCGTTTGCTAGAGCATACCCGATCAAAATGAATTGACACCAAATTATATAACCTAAATTAAAAGATCCTATAAATCTGAAACGGATTAACTACAGAGAAATTCATACTCAGTGTCACAGCAGCAGGCTAGTGTTGTGTTGTTGGCTTTGGGACTAAATGCTATGGTACCACTGGTTTGTGAGGGAGTTGTTTTGTTTGTTGTTGGCTTTGGGACTAAATGCTATGGTACCACTGGTTTGTGAGGGAGTTGTTTTGTTTGTTGGTTTGTTTGGGTTGCAGGAATCAATGGCCTGAAATGAAAGGTGCCAGATATCAAACCTGGGTGGTGATGGGAAGTGAGCAGAGAGCCTGGTTCTGCTAAAGTTTGATCTTGTGCAGGGTTTTGATCCTGGCCCTGGGTAGCGTGCACGTTTCTCTTCAAGACAAGAAATACGCTGCCTTTTGTTTAATTTTGTTTTCAGCTGCTTCTCTGTAATCATTTTTCTCAGCTGGTTGCTGGAGTTTTGAGCTTAAGACATAACTGATGAGTGGAAAAGAAGAACACACTTTATAAATCACTATAGAAGATACGGGCACCTTTAAGGTTGATTCAGGACAATGCCTTCGCGCAGGACCTGCTGTTATGTCAGTTTTACCCAGAGGAGATAAAATGCACTTTTTAGTCAAAGGTAAATATATACTGGTTTACACGTCTGGTTCTGTGAGAGAAGCGGCGTCCGTTTCTCACATCTTAACTTTGTTTTCAACGCAGTTTGTAACTGCTTTCAGTTAAAATGCATTTTCATTATATTTATATATAATTATATATAATATTTATAGATGAATTAATGGAGAGTAAAACAATATTTCTACTGGACAGGGAAAGTACCCTCTTCTCATTGCTTAGAGCGTCTGGTTTCCTGTGGACTTTGAGGGTGAGGACGAGTGTGGATGCATGAATGATGGAGAAGCCTGGCTTGTGTGTGTCGCTCGGCCAGTTCTGCTCCTTGACATGAATGAGGTCAATGGATGAGAGGCAGAGGAGTCTTACCCTACGGTATGGGATTTTTTAACCTCCAACAAAGGAAATTGAAGACATTGACAAGGTTATTCAAGGTTGTGGCTTCATCCATCTGTTAACAGTTTTTTTTGGTTAGAAATATCCCACATTAGACATAATGTCATATTTACGTATTTCCCACATGGCCTTGTTTTAATTGAACCAAAGTCTTCTTAGTAATGTCTTGCACAAAGTATCTTGGCTCAAGACCTTACTTTTTTTTACAATTTTTTCCTGCTAAATCTCATTGCTTTCCTGAATCCAAAGTGTCCTGCTCTTTGAGTTCGTGTGCAGTTTAAGTTGGATGCATAAAATACTGGCGTACCCCCCAATGCGCTTTTCCCATTTTATATTATTTTATAACCAGCCAAGTGTTAACCAATGCAACCGCCAAGTGTTCCAATAATCGAAATTTATTTATTTGTCGAACGAGTATGTCATTTTAATTTAATTAAGTTAATTATTCAGTTCAACCGCCGAATTTAGAGTTGACTAAAATTCCGACTACGCAGTGCTTTAATTTTCATACCTCGGATTTATGAAGATAGTAGCTAAGTACCAGTCAGTACCACGTCATTTTGAATCAGCACCTACGCTCTTGTCCCGCACTGAGATTGAGTTTAGTGAAGGGCGGACATGGTTTGTGACGCGACTGATTTTAACTGAGGTAGGTAGCCTACGACGACGACATTTATTGAGTATTCTGTTAGACGATCGAATCATTGTAAATAAAATATATTATATCATATCATTTTTGAAGGTCTTGTACTTTCCCCAGATAATCGGCTGTTTTACTTTATTTATTTTACTCCTGGAAATAGCTCCTGAATTATACATGGATTTTCATCATGAGGTTAGTTCTGTTGCCACTATGTAAATATATTATGGTAATTCGCCTATTCGAACATCTAATATGGCTTCTTTAATATAGTATAACATATAGTAGTAGTAACAGTTTAGTACACCATAACAAAATGTAGCTTACGTGTACAATTTTAGAAATCTAAATAGGCCAAATTCATGCGTGCGACGTTTTATTGCTCTGTGGGGACAAATAAATCTCCAGAAGATGCAATAGTGTATATTCTATGACGACTCATTATGTTTTTCGCAACAAACCAAAAGTAGGCTTAATAAAAAGGGCGGTCATATTTTAATATCGTGTTACGACCCAAGGGTAGACGACTAAAACGTTGTACTGTAAGATACCTGTGAGAATTGGCTAATTTCCTTGATTTATATAGAAGCAATTAACTTTCTGTGACTTTTCAATAGCTTACTTATTTACTGGCCTAAGTATACTAAGTACTAAGTATATTTTAAATTCCGCATTTTAATCTGAAACATGCAAGGAATGTAAACGTGTGTATAAGCAACAACACCAACAACAACAATAATAAAACCATCAAAAAAAAAAAAACGCACACGTAATCTATGAAGTATTCGACAAGAGTGCATACTCAAAAAATGTAATTGACCAACATTTATTTTTAAAAATTAGATTTTTTGAAATTAGAAATTTCTTAATGAATTTTAATTAAAAATAATTTTACTGGCTGCGTGTACTATCGAAATCGTTACCCCATAGTCGTATTTTTCTAAATCTACTCATGACCTTGAAACCTACGGAAATAATTGACGGCGTCTAATGACACTAAACAATTGTCAGTCTGCATCGCGCGAATATATAATCGTTGCTTTCAGAAAGCCTTTTAAATTAGCGGAGTTTAATAATGCGTTTCTCTGCCAAAGAACTACCGGTCTTCGACGCTAGTACTCCTTGTCTTTGAGACGCGCATACTTGGATGGGGGCGATATTCATATTTATTTTTGAATTAGGTCATATAGTGCCGAAATACACCTTTTCGGACTGATTGCAGTATTCTTTATCTGCTTGAAATTTATTTTTCAGAAAGTTTATTTTTATAAACAGTCTAATTTCTGGTGCTGCAAAGAACTCTTTGCCCCCCACGATGACATTAAGCAGACCCAGCTTTTTAAATGGACTAACGCTTTTTAAAACAAAATATTGCAGAATTTATTTTTGAAACATTCGAAATTAGAGCTGATTTAACAAATATATATATTGATATACAATTAGACTTGTGTTGTTCAGAGTAGGCCTTTGAAGTTATAAAAGTTATAAAATCGCTTTATGAATCAGTTTTACATATTAAGACATTGACAGGCGAGCCACTTACAAGACTTTTTTTTTTTTTTGCAGCCTTTTTAAAAATTGGTGACTCTGTAAATAGACAATCTATACCAGAACATATTGCAAATACGAAAACGATTAATTGAATATACAGGATGAATTTCCAATAAATCTAGTTTAAATAATTACATATCGCTGAATTATGTAGTGTTCTAATGGACGGTAGCTGTTGTAATTTCCGTTTAAATTTTGGTACCTCTTTTTACATCGCATCCAATACGTCATTATTATTTTCCATGTTTCGTTGTTTCTGTTTCTAAAAACTTGACGCCTGTTTAACTTGCCTATTTCAGCCTATAACAAAGACTGAAACATAGATGGTTGCACACAATGGATATAGACTACTCTTCCAAGTACATTAAATTCAGTTGAAATAATATTCTTAAAACTACCCTTTTAAGTATTTAGATTTTTTATTGCAAAACAATTGTTTACAATGACCACCTGGAGAGGGAAAAAAACATAACAATTCAAAATACACTGAAAACTTTGCAATAAGACCAATACAACTGTCGGGCAAAATTGTAGCTACCTTCTGAAGGCCCCGGTGCAATTAAATAATCGATAGCGCCGACGTGGTGGCATTAGACTATTCCGCAAGATGATTCTTGAACCGCTTACATAAAAGAGAATCCCTGTAGACTAATACATTCGTAGTAATTTGGCATTCCTTTGCTAGGCCGCAAAGACATAAACGGTCAGTTTATCATTTCTGTTAAACTGCGAATGTACAAGCTTTGCTTCGGCACGCACGTTCTCACCCCCGCCTCGAGTATCGGGGTAGGAAAATATGTTATTTAGCCGAATAATTAGAAATACACATTCTTATGTTTGATAAGTCTTACATCATGGTAATGGCATATTACATTATTATATGACATTGTAAGTTTTGTGCGTATGTTTTAGCCGGTTTATTTTATTTTCTCATAAATGGCGTACTCTCACCACTGACTTCCATTCCGGTAGTCTCCTACTGCTTTATTTCGAGGACTTTACTAACTGTTCCAATGGTCTGATAATAGCGAGCTCGTTTTCTATTGCTAATTGTTGACCCTTTTAAACGCAGAATGATCTACATGTAGCGTTTTTATTGTTTGACACAGGCGTACGACGTTCGTTTTCCAAAAGAGATTTTTCCATTTTAAGAAGGCCTATAGTTCAGTTTACAATTATATTTCGCACAATCTTTAGTTTCCCACTGAGAGGAAGTGTTGTTCACAACAAGATTCTGTAACGAAAGCTTTGATTATAGGCTAGACCTTTAGCTTGTAAGAAGGTAGGCTCCGTTGCTGCGACAGGAGTAATATTAAATAAATTCCTAATGTTTTAAATGTATTTTTTTCAGGAATAGCGTTTTCACGCGAAATGTTAAGACCGTTTCATCGCGACGATATTTGCCCTCTCTCTTGGCATTCACCGCGTGCCTTAATTGTCTGGACATTAAAAATCAAGGTCCGCTGTGAACACGAAGAGAGGCAGGCCCGTTTTTGTGCTTGTCCCGGACCGCTCCGTCTGCCATCGCAGCAACGGCAGGAATGATGCTGAGCGTGTGGTAGAGGCAAGTGCTGCCTCCTTTAAGCTGCAATCTTGCACCAAAATGTCCACGTCCTCCTCCGTTTGGCAGCGCTTCAATATTCCATAATGCAAATGCGTTGTAAAGTCGACAATCTTAGTTGTGCCAATAACAACAACAATATATATATAATATATAATATATATATATATATATCACAATATATATATATGTGATATATATATATGATATGTGATACAATATATATATATGTGATATATATATCACAATAATTATAATCTCAATACAAATAAAAATAATCAAACTAACAATATTTTTTAAACAAGCTTTATATTGGTTTACATTACCCATTCTGGTAACCAAGCGAGGGGGTTATTTGTTTTATTTCCTTTGGACGTTGAGGAACCCCCGATCCTGAAGTGATGCACCGAAAGGCCTTGCTGATTGTAAAAGAAAGGGCTTGCTGGCTTGCTGCAGTCAGTCCTTTTGCTCAACTCCCAAGTGATACAAAAAATAGAAGAGGGCCCATCTGGCTTCTCATCAGCTTTGTCAAGCCTTGCATACGCTAAAATGCTAATGACCTAGATAGCTCATGCAACATGCAGCGGAGGTAAGAAAAGAGAAAAACTGTTAGGCTAAACCCCCCCAACCCCCCCGCCTCCCCTTTTATGGAGGTCGGGCGGGGTGTTTTAGGAGGTGGAAGCTGCTGAAAGCACCTGCATCATGAGAGAACAAGCTACATATTGGAGAAAAAAGTCGGAAGACAGTTTTTTTAAAGGCATTATTTCTTCATCGAGGTAAACAACTTAACTGGAATCATGACGAAGTACGTAATACCATATATTCAGAGCACCACTCGAGTGGCATTTGTCTATATATAGAAACGACACAAAGCTTACATCGCTCAAATGTAGACTACATAGTCATTACTGTCTCAATCGCATGAAAATAAAAAAATCATTGCGTAATATTTCCCGTTGACGTACTAGAACAAAAAATAGCAAGGTTCCTAAATTATAAACAAGGTTATGTATATCACTTATGTATATTTATACACAAACTTCAATTAAACAGATACACACATAAATCATATATTTAGCGTGCAATTCGGAGAAACAACTTACATATTTGCCTTTACCGATGTCTGTGAAATCAACTAACATTTCCCCCAAACAATATCTATCCGTACATCCGGTTATGATAACAAGGAAAGCCGGCTCCAGTGCTGAAGATGCTGAACAAAAACATCCCATCCTTCCGCAGAGACGGAATCTGATTTTATTGCCTGTATAATTAAATGAATTGGAAAAATTGTCTTGATGATAACAGTACTTACAGAAACCTATTTATTTCCACCTACAGGGCAACAAAGAACTACAGCCCTTCAGAAGAGACGCACATTAAAAATAATAATAATAAAGACGCGAAATACGAGGCGGCAAAGGTAGGGAGAGAACTGCAGTAAAGGTTACAGCCCTGGATGCATAGCTCATGTAAAATGATCGAATGCTAGCCAGTGTTCTGAGCGAGAGGAGGAGAGAACCCCTGTTTATCATAAACCCAGCCTCATCGTGGTCAATGTACTTCCTATGCGCTGGCCGGCGTGTTTTCTTCTGACGATTGTTCAAAGGGAAAAAATTGGCATATGCGGATTTACTAAACAGGCGCTGTGACTCGAAATGGGACGATCCGGTTCTCAGTCTCCCCTATATTCCTACAGTTGACGTTTCCAACTGGACGCCACACATTAATTCGTTCCTGTATTTACCCCGATTTCATAAAAAAATATATGTATGTGTTACGACAAACAGTTTAGTTTAGATACATTCATTCGTAATGCTCAGTTCTGAGTTTAATATGGGGCGAAATGTCATGTCTTCTGTGAAACCGAGGATTCAATCATTATAATTAATATCTAACACCTCTGTGCTAATGTATTAAATCATTTTGAGAGTATATTTTAAATCTTGTAGAACCGTAGGCTATTTATCTAAATTTGCTAAATCCAAGACTCGTAAGGTAAGCGGCTGTGCAGATATTGAACCTGCCCTGTGTTAAGTTTAGCAATGAATGCGTGATGGATTACGGATGAAGTTCCTTCGTTGCACCGTTGAACGAGACTGTATTTTCATACTCGATTAATAACATGAATAATAAATATTTTGCTAACACAGTAAGAAACCTTCAGAAAGTATTGGGAATCCAAATGTATCCACTCCAAATGAAATGACTCCATATGGCCCGTCATCTGTGCGTACTCCCAACCCCCACCCCTGTCCCGAGACTGAAACGCTTTGATTTATTGTTACTGTTCTTTTCTAATTTATTCTCATCTTAAATGACAAAATAGAGCCCGATAATTAATGCCAGGGCTTTTAAATACTACTACTATTAAATACCTCTTTTTATTTAGAAATACGTTTTGAGAATTGTTTCTAATTCTGACTTCAGTTTGTATGACCTCAGTTAAAATAAAAAATGGACTATTGCAGAATATCATGGTATTGTGTTTCTTTAATAATTAGAAACTTCTTCAAAAAACAGTGGCAATTTGCACCGGACAATAACAAAAAACCAACAAACTAACTAACAAAAAAAGATCGTACTTATTTACACAAACTACAACGACGTTTTGTCTGTTACATATTGTATTTTGCGCATTGAGCAGGTTTGTCTCTGCATGCATTTGGTTTGAGGTCAGTAGAGGTCTCCTTATCCCCCTCTTGTGCCGCAGTTACGAAGGGTGTCGTCTGCCGAACGCGTGTCTTCTATAAACAGATTCGACACGCAGTGATCTCCAGATGGCTTGTCTATGGCAAAAACGAGTTTTGCAACCCACCGCTTTGCGTTGACCTATATATTGCAGAGTACTGGATAAAAAACTGAAACAGAGGCCCATCAAAAGCGAACAGTTACGCAGTATCGTGGCCACCTTTACCAAAGCTCCATGAATTCGACCCGAAAGCTGAACCACGTCCATAAAAACGAAAATATTAAATTAAACATTATTAGTTTTAAAAATCAAGTAAAGCGATATTTAAGTAATATGAAAGACCTCTTTTTTTATATAGGCCTGATATTAAATTAGCATTGTTGTGTGAGCAGCCATCGTGATTCCAAATACGTTTGGTGTTCATTTAAGTTGAGCTAACTGACGAGGAAGTGTGCATTTTTTTTAAATCTCGTAGATTTCTTTATATCCGTATCGTTTGCAGACTTCTTGGTCACAGATAAAAATGAACATTCCTAACACGTTGTGATATCTGCATGGATTTCACTGCAAATTTTATGTGACATTGCCCTCGTCAAGGTCACTTCTTGATGCATGCTACTATAAAGATATGACACGATAATTAATTTCACTCTATTTTAAATATAAAAAGGAAAGGTCATGCCATAGGCATAAATGTTATCGTGGACTTGTAGTCCGATTCTAGACCATCCCAGACCATCTGCATCTGCCGTGCATCGAACCCAACGATTATTTCCGTGAACCGTTGAAAAGCATTGTTCCAGAAAGGTCATAAATTGACCCGAAAAAAAAAAGAAAGAAAAAATGCATTTAGCTAAATAAAGATCAATTTATCAAACCACCAGGCTTGACAGTTTCTTAGATGCCAAGATCAGATTATATCTATATCTGAATATCTATCAATTAATCTTAATTATATTATGCATGAGGGTTTATATACATGTGTGTATGGAGGACAAATCTGCGTCCAGTATAGGCCTACATACATTTAAATTTTGAAGTGGTATATCTAAGTTTTAAAAAGTAATACGCAGCCATAATGCAGTTTACTAAATCTTACGAAGGACAACTTAAAAACACATAACAATAGCACTTTAAAAAATATATAAAAATAGTATTTTTTGCAACGAACTTCTCAGTCCTTGATAACGATAACAACAGTAATTATTTTCTATTAATCCGTGAAGGTATAGTACTTTTCAGTTTGGATGTGTAGTGAATAAAATAAATAAATTGTTCTCTCGGTTACGAACGGGCTCTAATCTTGTGGTCAAGTGTAGGCGTTTAATACAGCTGTAATATTTAAATTCATATACATTTTAAGTTTAAAATGATGAACCAGAGAGCTAATAATATAATATTTACAATAATAAATATGCTTACTATGACGTTTTCGAATTTTGGCCCTGCGTTTAACACGGAAAATAGCTTACTTAAACCGCAGTTACCGGTATTTTACGTCTCTTGAAATACAACCATTTTATTCCGTTAATGTTTACAGTCCTATTCTGGACGAGTAACAGATCCCTATCTTTATAAACCATACCAGCAGTACATTTTTTTAACGTTAGCAATAAGGCCTGATTTTGAATTCGAGCCTGGTTTAACCTGATCATGCGGGCAAAGGGATCTAAAGCACACAGTCGACTGCGCTATTTGTTTAAACGGAATAGTATTGCTGATTGTGAATACGTTATTAATATAAATATTATGTATAAATCAATGCTTTTACAAGTCACTTGGCTGCAGTCGTAGAAGGAAACGTGACGTACATTTTTAAACGTTAGTAATAGTTGCTAAAATTTGAATCCAGATTTGCCAAATCAACAGAGGCACAATGCCCTCAACAATGGGAGTTACGTTTAAATCCCCATGTGGACGTGAGGGGCAGAGCTCATTAACCCTTAGGTTCAAAAAGCACCAACCCACTTTGAATAGAATCTTTTTATTTTTTGCAATATTTCGTCAAGTTGCACGTCATGACAAGGAAGACTGACACAAAGGAACCAGACTGTTCATAAATAAACGAAGAAATAGTGACACGTGACACTGGGTTTAGGCTGCAAGACTTGCTTGGTGTTTTATGAGATAGCTCACGTTTTCTATGTGTTTATACAAATTCTATATATGCATATTTCATGTTAAAAGACAGATTCTATATATGCAGAATTGTCTTTTAACATTAAAATGAAATTTACTTTAAATTTCCTCTTAAATTTATATTATTGTATAAAATCGGAGATCACAACGAGTAAGAAACATTGTTTCACACAATGCAGTAAAAATATTGCATGTTTCTTGTTTGTTTTAAAACCACTGTGGTTATTAATAGAATGTAAAATTTAAAAATAAGAACAAGAGGGGTCGTTTTGATTTACTAATTTTGATTATGAATCAAATGAAGGATCTCATATAGTGAAATGTACATTCTGTAATTTACTGATTTAAAATTCAAGGGCTGTTCCGTTACATAATTTTATACAGTAGTTAATGAACCCAGATTAACATTTCTCATTCATTCCTCAGTTACTGAGTAATGAAAACAGAATTTAATTTAAAACACCTTGCACTTTTAAAATGTTGGTCTTTATACACTTTTTTCTTGTATCAGTGGAAATACATGTCCAGTAATCCCTGATGCAATATGAAGTTTAACATTAAATGTTTGAAAATCAGTAAGGAGTTAACACATTCTTCTGCCTAGCTCCCTGGCAACAAACATGCAAATGTATTATTAGAATATTAATTCTATATTTTAACTCAAGGAGTTTATACAGATCTCTGTCAAAATGCAACTGTTAGTAAACCCTTTGGCCTTCACATCCTAAGCACTCAGTTGTTAGGTCTCGGTGAGAACCTGCAACTGTAACACTGCACCCACTCCATCCACACTCCAAGAGGCAAATCCTTTTTAATTCTGCAAAGCTTATTTCTCGTCTTATTTTACATTCATCTTTTAAACTTCGTCAGTGACTTGAAAATAAGCTGTTATTTTTTAAAAGAAATTGTACTCCTGCTGTGGGCTTCTGAAAATGAAAGATATATATTTCTTTGAAAGTAACGAAGCCACTGATTAAATATTTTAGAACCATGGGGTATTCCACACAAGACAATGACAGAGGAACGCAATTAGTTCCTGACTGTTGCTTTTTCTATGGTATAGAGTAGGGTTTTATAACCCCCGATTAAAGTGACAAATGGCCCTTTAAAGCATATCATGACTTGCTTTCTACTTTTTAGACAAAACAGAAATTATTGATTATCTGACGATGCATGTAAACACAGATATGTACGGTGTGCGCAAGTTTATTCAACTGAATCTTCATAAACTCATGACTTAAAACCAGAATTTATGCGTCAGTTTCTAAATCAAGAATTCTAGTTGAGGTAACCACAATTCAGTACAAATGCTGAGTATGTCCAATAGCCAGGATTTACTGTATCACAGGCAGATGCAGGCCTTTAAATAATTGAATTCTCTGAACATTTGTTTAATCTCCCAAGTTTTTGGTTATTTTTTAATTGCTTATAATTTCACTAATTGAATTACATATTTGTTTCATACAACACACTCTGTAACCCAATGATTTTGTTGTGTAGAATACACAGAATGTTGATACCAGACAGAAGTGTTTGGCCATGATCCACTTGAAGGTTTTATTTATTTATAATTGAATAAAGGTCGGTCTTGTCTTACTGCTCTGTACGGTCTCACGTTTTAGCATCAGCGTGATAATAAGGCAACTAGGCCAGAATTTGAATTTTAGAATTTAAACTTGTCATCAAATCAAGATTAACATAAAATAATGTTCAAGCACATACTGTACCATGTGCGCATTTGGGCGTACAGCCAACTGCACTAATACGTACATAAATTAGACGTAAGTAAATTAAGAAAATTAAAGTAAATATAGCCAACCGTCGGACGTCAAGCTTACTATTTACTAGGTTACGATTAGTTAAACAGTTTGGAAATAATTTAGAAAAATAAAAATATTACACGAGTTAAATAACAAGCCCCGGAATGGTTTGTGTAACGTCTTCGTTACACAAGCTCAGCTTCATATATAACCACAGATCTTTGAACGGGGGAAAAGTACTTTGAACTCAATGGTAGCAACGGGTCGTCTGCATTTGATCTGGCGTCATTTTACTCATAGTAGAATGGGAGATATGTCTTCCAAAATACAGTTACCGACTCCTGAAACTGCGCTGCCCGGCAGAAAAGAAAGCTTGCAAGTATCAGGTAGGTAGTTTTCTGTTCTGTGTTGGATGTTGCCCACTTACTGAATTAGCTAGTCAACAAACAAAACCTATAGCGTGGCGGCCATTTAAAGAAATGTTCGGGATGTATGAATTACAAACTTTTTCTATGATACATTTCTTTAATTCAATCTTTATAATCTATATCATGGATAAAATCCTAAAACAGTTGTACGCGTTCCTCTAGCCTTAAAACTCCAGAGTTCTATTTTTCCTGAATCCATTTTTACGGCGCATGCGCTTTGGAATGTCTCCACCCCGGCATGACAGCAGCCATTGAAATCATTTGAAATTGGTGTAGGAAGGCGACGATGTGATCTTTATCAAGTCGCCGCATTCTAAAATGTTTACTTCGGCAAAAAAAGATCCAGTTTATTCAGAAACGAGACATTTGTAATGGTTTTCTTGTGTGCATGAGACTGTTCATCGGTCTCCATTAGTTTTGTGTTTCTTGCATCCATTGAGTTTCCTGTAGTAGTTGGACTTCGTTTGGCTTTGTTAAGATCCTGTTGTGGCTCATTGTAAGGATAAGTAGGTAAACCCATTGTAGCCTGTGCAAGTATGTCATTCGGGGCATTAATTTGTTAATGTGATTATTTTTTATTAACCACTTACATCTCTGAGGGTGACTGTATTTATATTTTTAAAAATGTGGGTTTGGTGATGCAGACGACTTTAAATGCATTTTTAAATAGATATTGCTTTTATGATTTCAGATCGAGTAGAAATCCGTCCCATTATAATTAAGTTTAAAGGGCATTGTTGTATAATATGTACATGACTATTGCTAAGCCCAATTCATTGTCAGATTTGAAATATATAATATACTTATTGGACAGAACATTCCAAATGATGGTCTTAATTTGGCGCTCTGTACAGAGGCCGAAGTAAAAAAAATATGTGACCATGTGTCCACACCATGTCCACAGAATGCCACACGTCCCCCTTTACCACCAGCCACCACTTCAGAGTGATGCCTAGTTGGTGTGTCCAGTCTGTGGTTTTAAAAAATGATAAAGGACTCTATTTCACCATTAAACCATACCACGCGTTCCTACTGTACTCAGACTATCTAGAGTATGAGCAATTTTCAGGCCACTTTTGATTAAGGTTTTACTCTATTGTAAATATTCAATATTTCAACGTAAATCTTATCTTCCCCCCGCTCGTAACATTTTCAGGAACAGAAAAGGAACTGGTCAATATGGCCCAACGCCGCAAAAAGCTTCTGTAAGTCCCGAGGAATGTCCATGAAATATAGAGGTTTCTGTCCTTAAGGAAAACAGTTGGACAACTATAGCGGCTTTTGGACAGCGTAAGGACTTCTGGGCCATGTGTCCTGTGTGCCTTTTCTATCGTTGCAACTATGAAAATGCTACACGTTTATTTCCCATTTAATATTGCAACGTGTATGATGCGATGCACTGTAAACAGGAAGAAAAAAAAAATGTCCTAAACCGTTTTACTATTTAGTCCTCTGTGCCCTAGAAATTACTCAGTATTAATTAAATCCTGCAAGCGAGAGTGTATTTTGCCGAGGGGAATTCTAGCCAGTTTAAAATAAGTTGATGTAGAACATCAGATGTTTTCAGGCATTCATTTTTAAAAATGTCCACAACGCTCCGTGTCCATTAAAGATTTACAGCGTTTCCTCTCAAACTGGCAAAGTGCAGTGGATGGAAACGGCTGCACTAAAAGGCAGACTTTCAGCGGTGAGAGGGGGCTGACGCGAAAATGTTACATAAAATGTAGATTTGCACTGAGGCAGGATTTGGACTGCAGTAATGGATGTGAGCAAGCCTGGCAGCCGCAGTCAAGGGTGGGGGGGGGGGGGGTGCAAGGGCCTTAGGAGATGGCAGTATCAACACAAGTTAGGCGGCTTTAAATATTGATGGAGGACGGCGGGATGGGGTGGGTTGGAGAGGGAAAGCATAGCGCTGTACCTTGTGTGGTCTGGTTCCAGTCAGCAAAGTAAGGCACATTTAAGTGAAACGAGTGATTTTGTGTTTGGTCCTTTGGGATCGTTGGAGCGATTTTATAATAAAAATTAGAGCACACCAGAAGGGATGGGTTACGCCAGGCGACTTGAGATCCAGACATTAAGAATATTCTCAGGATCAGCAGGGGAAAAGGACAAAAACAAGCAAACGTAAAAAAAAAAACTGCTCCATCCCACCTTGCAGAGGGAAGCTACTGTTTGGGAATTTGAGTGTGTGCGAGTGGGAGAGAGAGGCTGAAGGGTCTGGCTTCCTAGAGCAGCTGCAGGCTGTTTGGGATGCGCCTCACATGAAGCGCGGGCGTGCGGCAGAGAGCCACCCCGCCGGACTGCAGTGCACTGATTACCGCCACAGTTCTCCCCAGGCTTCCACTTGGCAACAGGATTGCGCTGTGCGGCTGGGCGGTTGCCAGGAGACACTTGGAAACACAGACTTGTATAGAGACACGTGGTTGTTGTTTCCGGGTGTGGGGGGGTTACATTCTGATGCATGGTATAGGAGGTCAGAGATGACGAGGCGTTTCATAAACACTATTTTCCTTGCATTCGGATGTGTATGAAATGGTGGCGAAAAAGTAGAATGTTTTCAATATTTATGTCTGTGTTGATTGTTTGCAAGACAAAATACACCACTACCTACAAATGAAACAAAGGAACAAATGACCCAGCTGAAGTGCAGGTATATGACAAACCTACAGAAACACCAGGTTAGAAGCATATTGCTAGAGATATGGCCTGATTCTGGTCCTTCTCTTGGAGGGCAGGGTGACCGGGTGAGTGTGGGATGTCACATTACCATCTTGAGTGGCAGCCAACCCCCCACCACCACCGTGTGCCGGCACTTAGAAAGGCGCCTTGTGGCAGAACTCCTGCCAATCTATTGGAGGTTTGCAGCTGATAATTTACTTTGCTTCTGCGTGCTCTGCGTTTAATCTATAGGAACTGCCAACATGTTGCCAGGAACAGCAATGCAGAGAGAAGATGCAGGAGGCTGTTACATGTCCCAAGGTGCAGTAGGAGCTATTAACTCAGGTGTACTAAAATGCCTGCATTCCCGTTTTGAGAAGTATTTTGGACAATCTGATTCCTGCAAAGGACAGGGAGTATTATAAAAGCAGTCTACCCAAAATATGTAAAGTCTGAATATCTTTTATGTATTTCACTAACCGAGATCCAGCTAGGTACGCTAACTATAGAAGGCACAGAACAAATGTTATAAAATGGTTAAAGCAGGATGAGAATGAGCAAGAGTGGGGAAAATGATTTTTTTTTTTTAAATGTGGCATTTGAATTTTAAGTGTGAATCTGAGTTATATAATGCAGAAGTGTAAGTCTAGGTCGAAGTAGAGAAATCATAGTTAAGAGAAGAATCTGGGGATACGGCCTTCAGAGAAGTGTCACTGTGGTCTTCAGGCCTCTCCTCTGTAT
This sequence comes from Hiodon tergisus, assembly GCA_025775045.1. Taxonomy (NCBI): domain Eukaryota; kingdom Metazoa; phylum Chordata; class Actinopteri; order Hiodontiformes; family Hiodontidae; genus Hiodon; species Hiodon tergisus. Next base: position 2,162,594 of record JAOVYW010000034.1, read on the forward strand.
GAATTTAGCAGTCATGTGACTTGATTCAATTCTGTAACAGTTGTAGAGGATGTTGTGGACCCTATGGAAAGGTGAGTCTAACCTATTCATAAAGTGCTGCGATAGAGATCATTAAAAAACTCTTGGACCTTTTGTGCGGGCTTTATTGTAAACCATTTGGGGCGGTTGTGATGTCAGTCCTACCGTCTGTAGGCTGTGTTCTCCCCGGAGCTTTCAGTGTACATTAACAGCGTATTGGAATGAAGAAAAGTATTGATTTTAAGGAAATCAAATGGGTTCATTTAAACTTTTATATTCGACTCAAAGACGAGTTTCATTTTGTTCTGAATATTATGTTTTGTCATACTGCACAGTGCTGTTGGATAACCCAACACAGGGGAAACTTCAGACATCTCTCCCCGTGGCAACACTTATAAATCTGTAATTGCACCTCCAGTCCGTTGATACAGGTGCTGTACAGTCATTAGTTGACTGTTGGAAGAATGTTTGGAAGAATTTTCGGGTTAGAAATGTTTTCTTCCCAAATTTTATACATATATATGTATGTATGTCTATGTGTGTGTATGTGTGTGTATGTATATGTGTTGTATGTGTGTGTATGTGTTATATGTGTGTGTATGTATATGTGTTATATGTGTGTGTATGTATATGTGTTGTATGTGTGTGTATGTATATGTGTTGTATGTGTGTGTATGTGTTATATGTGTGTTTATATGTGTTGTATGTGGGGTAGCCTTCGGCTTCCTTTACAGGGAGTCTGGATTTTGAACGTTTGAGAGTTGAAAAGTGACGATTGACATCCCGCTAGTAGATGGACTGTAGTGTGCCGTTGTAAGTTCAGACAAACTCTTTTAATCAAGCTGAACAATAAGACCGTTACGGATAGGGTGGAGCTCTACCGGGTCTTTTTTATTCATTAAAAAACAGTGTACATACCGCTCCCTGTAATGTACCTCACATAGTCTAAAAGAATAGATGAAATGGAAAATGCCTTTAAGAGAATGCTGAGTTACACTGTCCTTCACTGTTCAGGTACTTATGCCCTATACTGGAACAGACAGGCATATGCCAAGTGAATGGGATAGAGCTGTATGCTATGTTTGTGTGTGGGGATAGTTTGATTGATTGGGGGTTGGGGGGCATGTGACCCAATGGGTACTTGGCACATTTAAAGAGGGCAAAGAGGGCCCCCCCCCCCCCTTCAAAAAAAACGAAACAAGGGAGCAGAAAAGGAAGATGCTGTGGCTTGGAGCATGAAGAATAGACTTCCTGGCGATTCAAAACAGTGCGACCGCTGGACTTTTCCTCCGACAAAGACATCCCGGAGAAAGGAGGAATGGAAGAACTCCATGGGTGAGGGGAAGGCTGGGGCGTTTGAAGAGAGGCTGGTGGGTACACTGATAGCCACACAGGTGTGCATCTGGGTGGGGATGGAGGGGGGGTGGTGGTGGCGGGGCGGCGGGAGGGTTGGGCGTCGCAGGAGACGAAGGATGCTGTTGTTGTTGTTGTTGTTGGTTTTTTTTGTTTTGTTTTTTGCTAGGGAGTGGCAGGGCGATGGAAAAAATAAAAATTTCTGAGCCGTTTTGATGAATTTGGCTGATCCGGCTGCTTTTTGGGGGACACAGAGAGGCTGGCACAGACTGGAGCCACGCCAAGGCTGCTCGGGAAGGCTGCCATGCTGAGAGAGAGAGCGGAGAGGGAGAGAAAAAATCCAGGCAAGACTTGGCAGGGCTCTATTGCGGCTTCCTTTGTTTGCTCGGCTTTGCGCTAAGGAAATCAAAAAATACCCCGGGTGTAGGAGCGGTGCTATCAAGGCTAAAAAACAAAACCAAAGCAGGAGAGAAGAAAACTTCTTTGAAATATTTCAGAGTGTAGAGGGCGAGGCTGCGATCAACATAGCTAAATGTAACGATTTACCAATGGTTCCAGCGAAACCATAGTTTTTTTTTTCTTTTTTCTCTCTCAACAGGAGAAAGTTTTTTTTTCAGCCAAGAGAGGAAAATTGGTGTCTGAAATCTCTTGATTATTGTAATTTTACAAGCACAAGAATGATCTCGCTGTCTGTCGGTTTAAAACATCAACAACAACAACAACAAGAAAAGGACTCTGAGAAAAGATTGTGAGTCTTCGTGACTAAGGACTACCAAAATCCTCGTGGCCAAACAAATGGCAGGAAAAAAGTTAGTGGCTGTTTGGTTTCCTTTTCTTGCTATTGGACAATAGCAAGTCACTTTCGCCCCTTTAAAGTTTGCTGATTGTCGAGATCCAGTTCCGCACTCAAACGACATGGTCGAAAAAGGAAGACGGAGAGTTTGGACCTCAACAAAAAAAATCCGTGACATTGCAAGCAACTTCAGTCTTACAGAAATCTTCTATTAAAATGTTCGCAGACTGAGACAAAGCACAGTCTAAAACTTATTTTAAAGTTGAGCTGGGCTTAGCTTTGAATTCCTGTACTCCTGCTGTATAACAATCTGAGGACGAATCTTCTGTAGTCCTGCTTTACAACAATCTAAGGATGATTATTTTTGTAGTCCTGCTGTGCAATCTGAGGACGGTTCTTTCTGTAGTCCTGCTGTACAACAATCTGAGGATGATTATTTTGTAGTCCTGCTGTACAATCTGAGGACGATTCTTTCTGTAGTCTTGTTGGACAACAGTCTGCGGATGATTCTTTCTGCAGTCCTGCTATACAAAGGACAGAAGTGTTTTGAAGTCCCATTGGGGACTTATTGTTTCCAGCTGAATGGTGGCGGAATTTTAAAATAATACGTTGTTGTGATTGAGTTTTATTCTACATCCTCCGGTTGGAAAATATTCTTGTTTGAGAAGGCCTGAATTATTATTATTATTATTATTATTAATTTTTTTTGGTGACACTACTCAAACATTTAAAATACAAACGTGGTATCTGGCTTTTGAAGAGTCCAGGTAAGTTTTGTAATGTGTCTGCTCACCAAGAGTGGACGCTGCTTTGGAAATCGATAGTGTTTCTGTAGTGGTTTGTCTTTCACCTCTAACAGCTGTGTTGTCCCTTAGGCTGTCGGTCAGTGTGTTTGCAGTAGTGTGTGTGTTTTTTTTTTTTGTTGCTTTCTAGGATCTGGAAAGGTGGAGAAGGCACTTAGGAGTGGATAGGGGAGAGATTCCACTTCAGGGGTACTATGTCACTATTTCCCATGATTCCTGCACAAGCCAGCGCTGCCCGCCGATATCGTGGATCCGCTTGGAAGCCGGTCTTCCTGCTCACTGCGTGGTGCTGTTCATTCGTAACTGCTCTTATCAGTCATACACACAGAAACCCCGCCCCCCCATCCCTTTACCTTTAATGGTGTTGTCTATGGGAACCACGGCACGTGATGTTGTTCTAAGCATGGATAACCCCAGGTAGGGCAATGTTAGTTTTACGTTTTGTCTATGTTTTACTATATTGTTCATCTTAAAGCAACGAAAATTACTTGAAGTCTGTTTGTATGGATTCTCGGACTGAATTATTTTATATGTATCCATGTGCAAAAGGCCGCAGTTATTTGCTATAAGTTTTTTTCTGCTGCACCCTTGAGCAAGGTACCTAGCTTGACTTAAAGTTAACTTGTCTACAGTAAATGCCTAGTATTAAATGGATTAAACCTATGTTGTCAGGTCATCTATTCTACTGCTTAAGAATGGTATAAATACCTTTTAGGAAGCGATGTGTTGTTTACAGTTCAGAATGGGCTGGAGTTATGCCTGTACCCAGCTCCAGTAAATTCTTCTTTTGATACTGAGGAGTGGCTATTTAAAGACAGAATGGGGGAGCCCTGCGATATAGGGGAGTATTCTGTCATTATTCCGTTGTCTATGCCCCTCCTCTTGTCTGCGAGAGGGGTTGCATGCTAACGCAGGCAAAGTTTTCTGTTTTTATAAGCTATACTGTGACGTAGATATGACTCAGCATTTCTCTGTTATGGTTGCAGATGTGTAACTTAAAGAAGGCCTGTGTTGTTGACAGAGACACTTTTGTTAATGTTAATCTTCGTAGTTTTTTTGGTGATCAATGGTAGATTTTTGTCTTTAATAACTTAAGTTAATTAGAAGTTGTAGCTGAGCCAGCATGTGGGGCTGTTACCATAGTGTTTCTTTTTGAACAGTTGAATAAAGAGTAAACTTGCAAGCTCTGTGTGTTCCTTTGGACAGTGGTGTCTGCTGTGGAGATCAATGAAAGTAAAGACTTAATTTCAATTAGATGTGTGTATTTGAAGGTTTGATGAACACATTGGCTCCTGTTGTTACTCACAAATATTATAGTTTCTCCAGTTGCCTCTCCACGAATGTAAATATCAGTTACTGTATGGGGACGGTAGGGGTAAACAGACGACTAAGCTTAAATCTGATCTCTTAACGTTCTTGGAGAAACCCCTTTTTCTACGCTAAAGGGGCGTGTTACGTCATTGACCAGTCGCCAGAGCGGAGTAAGGCAGATTGGTGCTTTTTTTTCTCTTCTACTTTCAGATGTTTCTCTGTTCCAAAAACAAACAATCAGGTTTGTCGACCCAAAGCTTTTATGCAGCATCTACAGGTCTGAAGACGAGGACCCCTGTGCCTAAGCCGTTATTTCTAATCCCAGCGGTGTCAGCATAGGCAACGGCAATCAGACTATACGGTCATGCACACCGTAAACTATCTTTAAAAATAAATAAATATACTGTCTAAGCTTTATTTATGTGGTTTATTAGGCATTTATGTCGCATACTCAGAATGAAGATGTCCTCTTGAGGGTGACCCGGGTACCTGCGTGTTTTATGGGGGCGTTCACCGTCATCCAAAACCGGCTGTGAGAACACATAATTTAAAAGCAGGCGACCCTCCTGTGGAAGCAAACACAGATCTCCCATCCAATCCTAACGGCAGACAGTGAGCAATCTGCTGCCTGTAAGTGCACCTGGATGTTAACCCAGTTTAAGGCTTATCGGCCGCAGTTGTGTGCAGGGATCTGTCTTAATTTGTCACGGCTGAGTAATTATTGAGGGCGACGCCGCCGTAACAGGCTTGGAATTTCACCAGAAGCGAGGAAAACCAGTGCCTTCGGCTCTCTGATACAATAGATCAGTCATCAGCTGCGTGTGTAAAGCTCCATTTGTATCGTTCAACGGCGTGTGGATGAGCTGTTATCTATCTCTGAATAAAAGGTGGTGGTTAAATGTGCGTTGTAGTGCTGTGGTGTATACAGCTGCAGTTAGGGCCAGATAGAGAGTGTGCATCAGTACTTCACCAGGCACAATCTCCCACACTCAGTGTGGCTCCTGCAGTCTTCTTTTCACGCAATACAGGTTACGTATAATGCTCGTGGGTACGACACCCACGTCCTGTCTTGAGATTTGAACCTACAACTTATTCCTTATTCCCTACTCCCTATCCAGAAATGCCCTCCAGTTGCTAGAAGAAAGGCTTTATTTTGCGAGTTTTTTTTTTCGTGAGCTGATAGATTGATCAGGTGATTTTGGTTGCAGCATGGTAACATGTTTGCCGGTCTGAGTGCAACAGTGCCCATGCCTATGTGATGGTCCAGAGTGGTGTGCTGATTGTTGTTGAGCTACTGATCTGGTTTCCTATCCATTGATAACAGCCTGGTGTTCATGAGCCCATCCTGTTCTCTGCCCCATCCAATCGTGTACTTTGACCAGAGGCCTGAAGAGCCAATAGCAATAGAGGCCTCTTGTCATCATAACGATGTAACTGTAAACTGACTTGTCCCTTCTTTTGTTAGAGTCAAGAATTGACATTTACAGTAGGCTCAGCCTCTGTTTTTCTCCAGTTAATGTCAGCAGGCCGGAGCTAATCACTAAATACTTCTGTATGATATAAGTAATCAATTCAGATGAACTCCTTTCCGAACTCTGAACCTTTTCGATAGGCACAGTGCCAGTGTCGCAGTCCTCAATGAAGAAATGGTTCAAGGGTTGCTTCTCAAACCCCTGGTTAGGTCTGCAGAAAACCACAACGATCCCAAAATGTCTAAACGTACCTGATACCAGCGGGTTGTGCGGGTGTTGTGACCTAGATTAGAATATCTCAAAATACCATGATGCGTCTGTGAAGATGGTCTTTAAATGTGCTTCCAATGTATCCGCAAGCAGGCTGCTGAATGTAGACAATGTAGACCTGAAATGATAGGCCTGTAAGTTTTATTGGGTTTGAATACACTTCAGCTTATTTGCAGGATGGTGACAGGCCAGTGGAACTCTTCTGTGCTTTGCCGGAGAAGTTGAGATTCTTTGTCCTTGAAGAGTCACGCAGTGAAATAGAACCGGAAGGTTCTGTTCAGCCATCGCAGACTGCGCTGCCATCGACTCTGGAATCGGCACGTAATGCCTGGCGTGCTGAACTGAAGGAATCGGGGATGCTCAGAAACCTTCTTCCGGGAGTGCCTTCACGACAGCGTTTCACCTCTGTGGGAAAGTAACCTGGCTATAATCTGGGCACCGAAATAAACCAGAAGGGATTTTGTGAGAAGGCATGCTGGGTAAAGATGGGTTCTAAAGCGTAGCTCGCTCACCCCCCCCCCCCCCCCCCACCCCGTCAGGTCACCCTGAAGAGACAGGTCCCCGATGGGCAGTGACTTCCTGTCCGGCTGTTTTTCCACGTTGGTCAGGTTGGAGGGCGAGCAAAAACACAAAAACACAACACGCCGTACAGGTTTGCGAGGGAGCGGCTTTATAGGGCGAGGGCGCTTTGGTTCCGAAAATTTTCACACCCATACAGCAGCTGCCAAGTGTTATATTGTGGGGTTCAGCATTAAGTGGCAACTTTAGCTGTAGAGGAGCACAGAGCTTTCTATTGCGGCCAGAAGCGATACTGAGCCAGAGCAAGTCTGACGTAATCGTCCTGACAAAGCATGGGTGAGTTTTCAGTTGCGCCCGCACTAACGTTTCGAGTGACATCTGCAAGGTGAATCATATTGTCGCTGGAAACATCGTCGATCATATCAATGATTTCACTTTTGCATCAGGGGATTTTTTTTGTGTTGTGTATGTATGTGGAACACAGAATTTCTCCTTCTTTCTTCCACTCTCTTTCTCTCCCTCTGCCCATCCCCCTCTCTTCACTCTGATTGGTGGAATTAACTCTGCAGCCTCCTGCTGTGAATAATTACTTTTGATCCAATGCGGATCTCCGCTCCCTCTCTCCTTCTCTCTCTCCCTCTTTCGCTTATTACATGCTCGTGCATGAGCGTGCATACACACACACACACGCACACACACGCATACACACTCTCCCCCATCTCTCTCTGATACGTAGATTGCAGGGTTCATTAAAATTCTTGAGCGGCCTGTCTGGGGGAGGTGGAATGCCCCGGCAGAACGCCTTGACCCTTCACTGGTAGCTGTGCAGCTTTGATTGCCGCGGCCAGCACGTGTGTGTACCCTGCTGATGTCCCAGATACAGTCGCTCAGAGCCCCCAGGGGGCACGAGCCGGAACACGGACGGGCGCGTTCTCGTGCAGGGGGAGCGGCCGAATCGCACACAGGAGACCGCCTGGAATTTTCAACACCTTCGCTGAGGATTCCGTCCTCTGCGGAGAGATACTGTACACTGTAACCCTAATTCCCGTTTGGTTTGTTGACATTGGGTGGCAGGATTTCAGAGCCGCTGTGTGAACAGTCAAGCAGGGGCGGTGAATGATGCATTTTCAGTCGACACCGCATCCTCGCTGGACGGCTGTGCCAGGCTCCTTTGGTTACAGCGCGCCCACAGCTCTTCCGAACCAAAGTACCGCTCGGTGTTCATCGGTCATCGCTCACATTCCAGTCCAGCTGACGGTGATTTGAACGTAACTCTGGAGATGGTCGACGCCCTTCGAACCCATGACGTTCAATATTTCCTTGGTACACGGATGTAGAATACCCATTTTGACTGTCACGCGGCAGTGTTGCGCTGTGAATACGGTTACTCTGGCCTCCCTTTTCGGAGTTAAGTTAAGGAGTGTCTCGTACATCGCGTTATTGACATGCAGATGTCCAATCCCGCCAGCTCCCATAACGTAGCGCACATCTGACACATTTTTACCCACTTATACAGCTGAACGTTTGCAGAGGCGTTTAGGCTCGCTCAAGGGCACGCCGGCAGCTTCTCCGGGGGATTCCCACAACAACCTTCTGCCGTTGGGTCCAGTTCCCCCGGGCACTACTCAGGGAATCAGCCTCATTGCGGTTTCATTGTAGAAATCAAGTCGAAATCAGGGTGCGAATTTGATGGAGGTTTCCCGAAAGCTGGGAATACCGTATTGGGGGGGTTTGGGTTTAGGTTCCATTTCAGCCCAAGTTTCTTTTGAAAGGCAGAACGCGTCAACCTTGCGCACAGTCGGGGCCGGCCTCGAATTGAATTATGGAAGGGTCTAATGTAATCCTTGCTCTCTACCTACTCGGCGTAATGAAATTATGAGATGAAAGCGCAGCTGGGCCATTTTGCATAACATTACGGCAGAGGGAAGTGTTGGGCTGTCCCTGGAGGAGAGGGAGAGCTCGCCCTGGGAAATAACGCGCTCGCACATGGCGCCCGGCTCACGCTACGGAGGGGGACGACTGCCGCAGCCGTAACGGGGCCCCACGGGCCGAGTCTGCACGGCCTCGACGTCGCTAACGCGCAGTGACTTCCTGCCCCGTGGGCTGATCAGGTGGCCGCGCCGGGGGGGACGCGCATCCCCGTCCAATCCGAAAGTGAGGCGTGACTCCACCGGCAGCCGTCGGACTGTTTTGTTTTGTTTTTTGTTTTTTGTTTTTTTGGGATCGAAATAGATTCCTTGATTGACAGGTGCGCTGGATGCGTGATTGCTGCTTGGGAGCCGCAGCGAGGCTATCGGTGAAACTTTCTAAAGTAGGCCTTTTTTTAGCCTTGGTTTGGCCCATCACGAAACGTTCTGTTTGCTCAGTAAATTGTGACAAATGACTGAGGTGGTGCTTTGAGATAATCGAACGTGTCGTCTTCAGCGCGGCACAAGGCAGGAACAATATCCTGGGATGCAGCTGCCTGGTGCTTTTAACACAATTATCTTTTTAGCTGGCTTAATTGCAGGTAGAGCGATCCGTGCTAAACTGCCCATTATTCTGCCGGAGAAAGCAGCTGATTGCTTAGCTCAGACGCGCCGCTCGAGCCAGGCTCCGAATCGGGCAGAGCAGCGGAACATCTGTGCAAAGACGCTTTTATTTCCGTCCCAAACCGAGGCGCCCCTCCACCACCACCCCTACCCACGGCCTCCACAAGTCGGGGCCTGCGCTTGTCATCTCGACGGCTTCCTTCGTTATGCACCGGGCAGGGAGGCGGGGGGGGGGGTTTGGTAGGGGGGAGCTGGCCCTCCCCTCCCCTCCGCTCCTCCCTCACAGAAACGTTTCACAGTTATTTTGAGCGATGGAAGAGAGAGGGGAAAATATTTTTTCTTTAGAGCTCAAATAGGCCGCAGCCTTTCTCTACGCTCTGTTGGATGAAATAAGGACCTCGCTTTATTTCGCTCCCCTGTATGTGTTTAAGCTAACTGGTTTTTAGATCGCTAAATTGTTCTGTTTTAAAATAACCCTGAAACTGTGCTCAGATTCGCGTGAAAGGCGGCGGAGATAAGAGATGTCAAATGCCTCTTTAAAAAATCTCTTCTCTTTCTCTCTGCCTCAAATTATAGTTTTCCTTCTCGGCAGAAATGTTTGTCAGTAATTTGGTGTTGCAACGAGTGCTGGAAAGGGAGGTAAACTAACTTGCACTCCATGATAAGGCCTTTAAGTCTGAACAGTAGCCCTGCTAGTTATTGGGCTTGCCTGTCCCCTTTTGTTGTGAAGTCTCATTTTATTCCGGTAGAATAGTCGCCAGATAATGGGTATTCCCTTTATCCATTGAAGTGATGACTCTCCAGGCAGTCCTTAAACTTGACTCACAATTAAAGGG
>JAOVYW010000034.1:2172599-2190651 GCA_025775045.1 Hiodon tergisus
CCCCCCCCCCCCCCCCCCCCCCCCACTCAAAACCCTTAAGATTTTGGTTGTTGCGTCAAGCATTACCCTAGAAACTGGCGCCAGCAACATAGTGAGAAGAATAACAAAAGCAGTCTGCGCTCAGTGAAGAAAACCACACACAAACACACACGCGCTCTCAGGGACTGCTCCGTGTTTCTATTGATAAAATGATAATTGCCGGGTCCTAGTGACTTGATAGGTATTCAAATTAGAAAGAAGTTCTGACGCACAGTTGATGCGTAACTGCCACGGTACAGTCCTTGCTTTGAAAAAAGAATGTCTGGCGGTGTATTATTCGGAGGGTTTACGTTGTTGGGTTCACGGGGGATGGTTTAAAAAATTGCTCCAAATCGATTTTCTCTTCATACAGGCATGAAATGAGTATTTCAGTGATTCAGGTGAGAGGAGAGGCTCCAAAGCTTGACGCACGAAAATTAGGTAGACGATTGATTTTTCAATTACTATGATGCCGTTTTATCTGTACCATTTCCCAGAGCGGCTCTTAGCTGTTTTTTCTTCGGGCTGACTCACATATGATCGCCTACGTAATTTTAGCAACTAAAAACGTTCGTGTTAAGAGTATGTTTAGGTACGAGTAATCATCAATTTGTCCTGAGTCTCACCCCACCGCAGATTAGCGTCGGGGTGCTCGGGTAACCTAGAGACTCAGGTCGTGACCGTGACATAAATTCCGCGCCACTATAGGATGTTAAGCAGTGCTATAAATGTCCATGGCAAATGTGAGGTTTGACGTGTACTGTTATAACTTTCGCGTTTTGTGTCACAAAAAGCTCTATCTGCTGCTGAAAATAGATATAGCCTAGTTTTAAGATTCACATTTTGTTTTTGTTTTTAATTCCCTGGATTAAGTGGTAGATTATATTTAATTAGTATTATATATAAAAATTTGTTTGAATTACAAAATTATATTATTCTCTCATTTAACTAATAATTTCCTACACCCACACCACATGCCTCTGGCTTGTTCATTTGTAGGGCTATGAACAAATGTGAAATAAAAGGCCATGCGCGCCAATTATAACCAACCTCTTTAATACTACAGTAGAATCAAGTCAAACTACTTGGCTACCATGGCTACCATGAATATTTGTACAAAAAATGCAGTAAAAATAGTATTGATTAATATATACAGATATGTCTCCTCAGTGTAGGCAGGCTGGTCATACATGTATATGACAGGTACATTGACATTGTCTCGCAGTACACAATACAGATATTGGTTCCCAATTTAAGTTGTACAACTTTCAATTCCAACAAACTTTTATAAGAACACAGAATATCATGTTTAAAAAATGAAAAAAAAAGAATGGAAAAAAATATTCAGAAAAAAAAAACATTTTTTTTTTTTTTTGGAAATGTAAAACGATACACAGACAGCTGAAGAACATGCAGGGTCCTTACACAGGTTTGCGAACATGACTAGATGGCAAACTGATAAGCATGTTTCCTCAGTCCAGGTAAAAGGCATAGTATTGTGTCAATGGGCATACACTGACACTGACATTCTCCACTCCGACAGTGAGAGAGACGGAGTCACGGGAGGACAGGGCCCACCGGGTGGAAAGCGATCAGACAGTGCAGGCTGGCGGAGGGATTGATCTAAACGAGGATTCACGCACTTCAGAGAAGCCCTGTCCAAAATGAGTTTGATCGTGTGGCTGGAGAATCAGGGGACACCGTCCAGTGTTCTTAAAAATCCAATTGCCCCCCCGAGATGACCCATAATTTAAGCGCAACGTAAGTCCCGTCTCATTTCTCCATATAGGGCTGTGAGCCCCCCAATAGGTATCCCGTTCTGTCCCAAGTCAGAAAAAAAACAAAACTTTTCAGTAATTGTATTTTAAAAAGTCAATGCAACCCTTTGATAAGTTACAATCTGGGGCGCCAGAGCTGTATTAGTTTAGTTTCTCTCTTTAGAAAGCTATGCAGTGAGAGCGCTTATTGAACAGAAAGAGTGAGCGTGGCAAACAGCCGTAGTCATTGAGCGTGCCGCGGACATTCACCGAAACGCTCTGGCTTCTCTCCCCAGGATTGTGATTTTAGCCCTGCCCGTGTCTCCAGAGCAACCCCTCCTCTTCTAGGAAACTTCTAATCAGGCAATTCTGAACATTCTAAAAAAAAAAATGACTCTCCTGGGATTCATAGTAGTTTCACTTAGGATAATTGCCCTCAGGGTAAACTGTAGGCTAAATGTACAACGCGGCAAAATGGAGTCAGTGGCACATCCGCACTCTGAAAGACATTGGTTGGACAAGAGAACGAATGGAGGCTGAAAATACAGGAGAGAGTAAATATCATGTCATCTCAATGATCTCTTCTTGTAATCGCACTTTGAAGTTTCCTGGCTCTCCCTTTGCCACTATTACCACCTGGTCTCTGAATAGTCATGCATCTGTTTTCTTTAACTATGAAATGGGTCGAAATGGTACCGACACACTCGGCATAGACCATAAGGAATCCCACGGGTGTGGTGGCTTTACTCTGGTGACTCTATTTCTACTCACAATTATTCATGCATTTAACAAACTCTGGCTTCAATTAGTGATCATCCTATGAAAGATGGGAAGCCTATAGTTTTTTTTTGTGTGTGTGCGTGTGTGTGTGTTTTATTTTTTTAAACAGAGCCTTAGTCAGGAACAAAACCAGGACACAGAAGCTTCACATTGAGGAACAAAAAACCACATATTTGTAGTAACATCTAACATGTGTTTCACTATAAGGTGCATGTCCCAAAATGTCGTCTAGTTGTTTTTTCGTACAAGCGTTGTATTCTGTGAGTGACACTGAGAGCCAAAAACACTGAAGCACAGCTTTCGCATGGACACTTACACACTGCAAACAGAACAAAGTAAATATGCAAACAGTTTCTGATCTGTGCATGCATTGGTAAGATTCAAAAGGTTTGTGTGGTCGACAGTACCTCCAGGCATGTGTTGACTATAGAAAAGCTTTTGGACTGTTAAACAGATTATATCAATTCTGCCACTTCAGTGACTTGCATGCCCTTATGAAAATGTGCCATTAACTGTCTGTGCTGGTATGTGTAGTGGTTCTTAGTGTTGCATGGGGGGAGCCGCCAAAAGTCAGGCGGATGGCCAATAGGCATCCAGCGCTGACGTGCACCGCAGGCCCTAGAGCCAATCGAAGGGCAGATGCTCAAAGCAGGTGCAAACGACACCGCCTCCCGACGGCAACCCTGTGATGTTGCAATTGAAGTGGGGAGGGAGGGCTATGGACTGGGTATTGTACATAGAGCAACGCCATAGAGAAACAAACACGCAGTGAACATACACCGACGGCTGTGTTGAGGAGCACAGAGCGAGCCCCACCGACCCTTTCCAGGACAACGGGGTGTCACTTGAACATGGAACGTTCCTTGTTAAGGGAGGAGAGGGGGCAGGCGAGGTCCCCCTCCCCCAACCCTGCCCCACCCGGATGGGGGGGGCTGTTCAGTGAGACACCGGGAGGTCGGGGCGCCGGGTCTGGATGATTTTTGGCTTGGGGCAATTCTTTGGTTCCTCTTCCTCCTCTGTGTCGCTGTCACAGACGTGGACCACCACACTTGGGGTGGACTCTGTCCCGGCGTGGAGCTCGTACTTTTCTCCTACACGGGAGGGGGGAGGGGGATGAGTAAGACACAGCTGCCAGAAACAAAGGGTCATGGGTGTAGGGTACGATGCAGGTACAGCAAATTAATCTCAATGGTTCCGAAAAGGTGATGCGAAAACAGAGTTTCACTCTTGTCTAATCTGTAGTTAGTGGTGGAAAGGGAATGGATGGGAATGGATATTTCCCCTGGAATGAATCATGGGTCTGGAATGTGATGGATGAAATTGGAGCATTCCGTCTCTCCCTCACCATTGTTAACGTGAAATGTCTGTAAGGCAAGAAGGGTAAGCTCTGTCTTAAAGGCCAGCCGCAGGGAAGTGATAGGCTGGCTATGCTTATCACTATAGTAAAAGCATTCTGCAGCAAAAATAGATATGTCATGCACATCCTCACCACTAGAGAGAGCTCTCTGTCTAAGATATAGGGAAACGAATACAAAATGATTCAACTATTTGTGGTTTAACTTTATAATAGCCGTATCAATTTATCATTCTCACCAAAGACAGATTTCTAATGACTATTTTCCTCTGAACGTAATCCATCTTACTTACTATAATCAGTTTGAATGCCAGCGCTTAGAAACTACATTTAGTTGTTCTTCCTGCAACGTTTGCATAGTACTCAATTACAGGGCTTTAGCAATTTATGTCAGTGTGACTAATAGGTAATGTAACTTGAGTGAATGTAAGCAGCCCTGACACCTCTGGTGGCCGAAGCTGTTTGCTACATTGCATGGTCCCAACCGCCCTGAGGGAAATGATCAGAGCACTTGATACAGCCTCTCTGCGCTTCATACAGCAACCGAACACAGAGAGTAAATATTTTACCTGCGCCCAGTGAACACTTCAGCGAGACACGCGCCGCCGGGAGTCTGGAGTACGCACAGATACAGCACGGGCAGTATGACGCACCACGGCCTGGACACTGAAAGCTCACATTCGTAAACGGGAGGCGGGGGGGTGTTGGTGTGTAGTACGTACGCCCTGTTCAGATTGTTAGAGGGATTTTTGATGGTGCAGTCTCTGTAACTCATCTTCTTTCTTCAGTGTCTTTGTCTCTCTTTTCGGTCTCTCCATAATTGAATCCCCCTTCCCCCCTCTTCCTCAGAACCTCGCTCCCCTCGTCTACTCTCCTAATTCCTCCCCTCATCAATATCTACCTGGCACCCACCCCTGTTTTTCTATCCATCTTCCCCCACTTTTATTCTCCTTGTCTTCATTTTCTCTCCTCCAACCCCCCCAACGACCCGGCTTGGCTCCTGCCCGGTGACGTCAATGCCGCACTCTGACGTCAGGGGTTAGACGGAGCGGGCCGATGGCGGAAAACGCGCGAGGCCCCCCACCCCCACCCACTACAGCACGCTCCAACTGGTACATCAGAAAGGATGAAAATGCCTGAATCCAGACGTGCCAGGAATACAAACCCTATCTCAGGAGTCAAACTGAATCGTGTATTTCTGAATCTTTTCTTCCAAAGATGACAACAGCCAAAAATATGCTACATTAAGGCTCTTGCATGTACGTGTACGTATTTGTGCACTTTAGTGACACACCAGCTCTCAAAGATTAGTGGCCCATAATGACCCCCTGCCCTTTCGTCAGGTACAAGAGCGTAGCAGAAGCTGATTAGCGTGCACTGCACATCACCTCGGTCCAGTCAGTGTCATTTCCACCTCCTGTAATTACAATTAGCTGCAAACTACACACAGCTGAATCTGTTCATCTCATAATAAAATCCAATGCATTTTGGAAGGTGTAGCAAATTCTCAACAGAGCTATTTATTAATGAGGGATACAAAAAAAAGTTGCACCATGGCGGTTAATTATTATTTTTGCCCATGTGGACGTGCCGGTGACAGATGAATGTCATCTTTATATTATGCCTCCACAGCCAAAGCTGTTACACACTGGGTCTATTTTTACTGCATTCTTTGAAGCGTGGCCAAACACTTAAAAATAATTCCCTCCCCCAATCACAATTTCTTAAATATACAACATTCCTTAGCAACCGTCCAAAAATAAATTGTTGCAGAACATTGCAGTTCTGTGGTGTGCCAGAAATGTAACCCCGTTCAGAGTCCAGGCTTGCACCAGTACATCCAGTACATGGGCGAGATTCCTGGATTCAGGCAGATGTCCTTCACAGACCGTAAATTCCTTCAGAAATAACTGTAATCACCATTAAAGGGCACATGGGCCTTTAGTGGGGGCGATTTCTTTTCTTTTTAGTTCCTGTTTCCAACCAAAATACAGAGCTGGAGGAAGAATGTGTTTTCTGGACCTGCTTCAGGTGTTTCACGCCGCGCTGGCCTGACCACCCCTTGCCCTTTATTTAGGGGCGGTTCTACGAAAACCCTGGATTAGTGATTGGTTTGGACTCACCAATCATTCAGCCATCCTCCCACAACACAGGCCAACGGACCACCCTCCTGCTGCCGACACAGCCGCGCGCTAGTCTAACTGCCCGCAGATGGGCCGCGGCGCTTCCCTGACCGCCGCTAACTCTCCTGGCTAGCGGCTGGAGGCATCCCTCGTAAATGCCGGGTAATGCAGCAAAAGCATTCCTGGTTAATGAGCCCTTGTGTCGGGCAGGACCCAGGTATGTTCGTGCGGGGAAGCCATTCACAGCCTTTTCAGAAAGCGTGAGGAGCGTGAGGGAGCGTGAGGAAATTCGGAGAGAGGGAAAACGTGAAAGTGATTTCCGTCTGCCCTTAATGTCACATCATTCCTCACTAACCATCAGGAGAGTACCAATACTTGTGTACAATACATATTTGTATATCTATGTCCACACCAGGGATAATACAAAGACATATATGTCATGTGCTTATATATGATAGTCCTGATGAACTGTATGTTACCTGATGTAACTTTAAGTAATATATAGATATCATTCTAATGTATGTAAGTAGCTCCGGCTAAGAGCAGTTTTTTTCTAAATTTTTTATTGATTTATAGTAGTACAGGGAGACATTGTACTAGTTATCAGCTTGAGTATAAATTGTTCACTTTACAATAGAACCTTGTTCTAGTTAAATTTAAGGCGAATAGGGATCCGGGGTGCTTCCGTTGACATTCTCTAATGTGTCTTAATCTTTCAGCGGGTACCTGTGCTTTCCGGTTTTAAACCTAGGTAAGGACATCTGCTGAAACAACAGACTAAAGATGCTGTGACCTTGTCACATCACAGAAGATTGGCTGTTCCATTCTGTGGCAAACGAAGGATCCAACCACATGAATATATTTAGGGGTAGAAGGAAGAAGGCCCCTCTGTGAATTTGCCATGTTTTCATAGATATTTGTTGCTCCGAAGTCAGTAATGTTTAGTGGACAGGCATTCTGAGAGGGACCAGTTTAATCTTCCTTTATTGCTAGTTTAGGCTATTTAAAAAAAAAAAACCCTAACAATAATTTTCAGGTTTTGAAAAACAAATTAATAGGTGTGACTCAATATTTTCAAACCACTTAAATTCATATTTATTAAATAAACCACTCATTACACATCTATGTAATGTAATGAGTATGGTAGAAAGTATGTGTACCAGTAATATGTCTCTTAAGAGCGGTTTCTAACCACTCCAGTACTCTACAACTCTAAAATGTTAATTTTAATTCTTACATATTTATATATTGTAACCACCACACAGCGTAATTTTCCAACTAAGTGCTAAATAGCCTGTCTGCCATATAGTTAATATGCCATTGATCAAATATACAGCAACTCAAGCATGACAATCACCTTCACTGTGTGTTTACTTTGCCTGAAATGGAAAGAGGGGGGACCGGATTACAGGAATACTGCAGATACTGCTGGGATCTGCCCCCATTTCCACCACACCACTCAGCTATTCAGCTGCTATATCAAATACGAGAAAAGGTTGTAAAGCCAGTCTAAAGTACTGCTACACTAGGAGCTGTGTACTGCAATCCCGTGAACTCGATTTTTCTAAAACCTCACACTCCAACAGCTGGTCGAGCCTTGAAGACACATGCTTTAGAAATCCTCACAAGGAGATAAGTCTCTGGCCTTACAAACCACTGGCTGACAACCCCACCAAAACCCAAATTACATTACTTATTTACTCACTTAGCTGGCCGTCTTACACAGAGAGACTGACAGAACATTTTATGCTTTCGGGTTCACCGCCTTGCTTCAGGGCACAGGATCATGGCCTTCTGGGGATCTGATCTGCAACTTGCTGGATACTGATCCAATACCAATGCGGTACCACTACTGAAGAATAATCAACTGAAGCTATATGTGAGCAGAAAATAACAGAGGCTGAGCATGATACACATGACACAGGTACAGCACGAACTCCGACAGCATAGCACTCTACAGCAGAGCCTAACAGTGGTATCGTTTAAGAGGCTGGTTGCTGATCCCAGTCAATGAAAGCTTGCAATGCAAACACCAGTTTGATCTAATTCTAGCTGTTACACCGCGTCCATTAAAAGATATAAACCACTTATGCAACCTTGCAAACGCAGTGGCGAGGATGTAGGCACTTGGCTTGCAGCGAGAGAGACAGGTTTCGCGGTTACTGGCTCAGGGCTCAGAGAACAGAAACAGGATGAGAAGTGGATCAGGTTGATTTTTCCACTGGAGGCCCGGTGACGTGGCTCATTAACGTGGCCCAGTGGCCTGATAGTGGGGGAAAAATGGAATGGAGGGTGAAATGAAGATAGGAGCACCCTGCTTTGCTGAACAACCTAACCCCTCCATTTGGACTGGAAAAAATGCCTTGGGTGGCTTCTCCCATTTATGTATTTATTTAGTTTAGTCGAAGAGGAACCATGTGCAATAGTCAATATATCGGTAGTGTCAATGCGCAGATTGTCAGATTTAGCTACACAGCACATTTTCATTTGTAGTCGATTAGAGATATAGGGACTGATAATGATGATAATAAATAATAGAGGGTACAAATATAGAAAGCATTCAGAAGGTTCAGTCCTGATATGGGCATCAGTAGACGATTTCTTATGTGCTGGAAGTCTGCCAGGTTAAACTTGATTTTGACCACCTTTTTAATATAATTTTGAAGTGAGATACAATTCTAAAATGATACCTACTTAAAATCATATGCCACCTTTATCTTTTCATCATTAACATAGAGATATGGTTCATCAACTGTAGTTTGCTTTTTTTGAAAGGAACACGCAAACTGTTTTAGTGACAATAAAGTGAAAACACTAATAGTTAAACCACGTAGATACCTGGGCCATGGCTGTTGTTAAGGGATTGCTGTCTATTCTTTCCATTAAAAAAGAAACTGTATCATTGGAACACCTTTATGTGAACAGTGTAGGACATGAAGGTAAATCATAAATATATAAGATAAATAAAAATGGATCTAATATCGAGCCTTGTGGAACACCTTTTGGATAGTCTAGAGCAGTAGATCATTTCTTACCCGTTTGAACATCCATTTCAGGGCACAGGGGGAGATGCCTAATTACTGATTTACAATAAGTAAGATTAACTCTGCATTTAATGAGCAATAATAATTTGCATGACCAATCTTTCTTTAATTTTTCACCATGAAATTAATTTAATAAGAAACTATTCATAATCTTATAATCTAATTTATAATTAAACACATTGCCTGAAACAAGAGGGATTCCAGCCATATGAATGATGAGTAATATATTACTGCAACACTTTCACACAATTAAATCATACAATTCACAATCTTAACATACATTGATGCGAGGTAACAACAAATCACAGCATACCCCATGGGGTCAGTTGGCTTTTTGGCAACCACTGGATTGTTGGCTTTAAGGGAATGTCTCTTGATTATCAGCTGCAGGACAGTGGGAGTAATTTTCGCGAGAGATTTGTGAGAGAAATCCTATCTGGTAGATGGCCTAAAGTCTATAATGCTAAACACTATTGCATAATTTCAAGTATTCCAACTCATAATAATCCTAACCTTGTTTGGTCAATAGGGGTAAAAATAGGTGGATTGTAATCAGCATTTATTATTGAACCAAAATTCACTAACCCTTTGGCGTGGGAGCATATGAAAGAATAATTAACTATTCTTCATATCCCAATGAACTGAGTTAATTTTTTATCCAGGCAGCCTAAACCTTCATGTGCAAGAATAGGCAAGATGGGCATAAATCTCAGAAACAGCTGTGTTAACAGGAAAAGGCTGTGCCAGGAGGACCAGATGGGGCCAGCCTTGCAACGTAATCTGGACAAATCTAGATGTATTCCCAGAAACGAAAGACCTAACATCAGGAACTCCCTACTGAAGCTTTGCTAGCTGGATGACTTCACCCCAAATACAAGGGCAGCCTTATGTACCGCGGACAGGCCAATGATCCACAACTGGGCATTATAACTGGGCATTATATCTTTTTTCTATAAAATTTTGAATTGCCAATAATTTTCCCCCCCAAAATAATATCTAACTTGGATTTGCTAATTGTGCTAATACATCTCCGCTTGTCGCCACGGCTCCCATCACCACACACAGGGAGGGGGAGGAAGTACTAGTCTCCATTAACCCTAGGTGCCTTCAAAGCCATTTGTCTCTTTTACACTCTGCTGGCTTCACAGTCCGCAAAAGAGATTCAGTGCTGACTGGAGGAGAAGCGTGTCCCTCTCGATGGTACTGTCAGCCTGCAGGAGCCCAGGAAGTTAGTGGGAGAGGCCCTATAGGTTTAGCCTTCCCCAGTGTTCTGCCAATTGCCTGCCGCCAATGTGCACTCCCGGTCACATGACATGAGCGGGATTCAAACCAGCAAACTCCAGCTCACAGGCTGCTGGGTTTACCGCTAATCCCCAGTTGATGTTTTTGTAACGTAAGCATGCTGTAAACCCTGGGTGTCAAACATATGGCCTGCAGGCCAAACGCGGCTCCAAAAGCCCCTCCCACTGGGTCTCCATGGGTTTTTAATGACTTGTTTTCATGTATCTTCCTACTGAAATACTTCATTTCAACCTGAATTTAAACCTGATATTACTAATTCATAATTTAATCTAATTCAGTGGTTCTTTTCATGTCACATAAAGCGCGAAAAATAGCCCAGAGCCAGCCATGAAGAACCACCAGGGAGCATTGTGTAGTAAAAGACTGACAAAATGACAAATGGGCTAGACATGGTCACAAAGACTAAGTTAAACTGCTACTGAAGATGCCCAGAACCCCCATGGACATTATTGCACTTTATTTTCATAACCCCAACTGCCTGGCCCCCAAGTGGTGTATTTAAATTCGGCCCTCTGTCCGATTTGAATGAAGACATCCCTGGTCTAAACGATTCACTGACATTTTGCATGTGTTCTCCCTCCTGGGATTAGGATTACTTTTGCATACATTTTTACCCCTCCTTTGTCTCAGTAGCACAATTTTGATTCCCAACACCTTAAGGAAATTAAGATCTGAGCGTGCAGTCACTTTTAATTCCAGACAAATCTGAGGGCCCACTGATGAAGTCCATTAATAAACTTGACGGAGGAGTCCACAAAGGGTTTTCTCCGCTGTACTAAATATTCACTTCCGATTTGGCGGTGCAGAATCCCTCTGTGCTGTCTCCCAAGTCACAGGTTGATGCATCGTTCTTTTGAGTCTGAGTTTAATTTAGAAGTGCCATCCCATCTTTTTTCGCAAGATATCGCAGTTCTGACAATCATCAGGTATTCAAGTACAGTATGCACAAGTGTCAATTAAATGCAGTGTGGAAAATATCGCAGTTCTGACAATCATCGGGTATTATAGTACAGTCCACACAAGTGTGCGTGTGTGTAGACTGACAGAGATGCACAAATCATCAGTGCGTCTTATGTATGTAATTGATTAAAATAAGCCAGTCTTTTTACATTAGTGGTTATTACATGATTTAGCAGCTAAAAATGTTTTTTTTCTTCCCAGAGTGAACATTATATTATGATATGTAAGACTTTGTCTTCTTACACACATTCTTTTAAATTTTCTTTTCTTTCTACAGTGAGGAGTGATGTTGAGTATAAACATTCTCCAAAGAACTTCTAACATTTCCTCAGAGGATAGGAATGTGCGCAGAAAAATCATGGTTATATCTATAAAAAAACAGTATAGGCCATGGTACTGTTTTAACAGTGTACAGTGTTTACAAATGGTTTTAATTACATTAATAAAAGGGGGAGAACTGGAGAGAGAGAAAAGTAAAGTTTTAAAAAGCCTATGGAGGCTGCAGCAATGATTCTGATTAAGAGAGAGTGACAGGGGGAGAGAACTGGACCCGCCAGACACTTACCGGGTCCCAGCTTGGCCACAGCGTAGAG
Source organism: Hiodon tergisus (assembly GCA_025775045.1). Lineage (NCBI taxonomy): Eukaryota > Metazoa > Chordata > Actinopteri > Hiodontiformes > Hiodontidae > Hiodon > Hiodon tergisus. The sequence goes on from JAOVYW010000034.1 coordinate 2,184,531, forward strand.
GAGGTCGTAGTTGATGACGGGCGTGTCCTCGTCGATCTGCTGCCAGCCCACGGGGGGCGAACCGGGCGGGGAGATCAGGAACTGTTTGGCAGGCTGAGGTGGAGCCAGGTGCAGGTTGTCGCCGTCGGAAACGGGGTTCTGTACCTAGCGTGGAGAGAGTTGGAGGCGATGCAGTTTAACAGTTAACAGGGCTGCAGGTGGTACAGAGGGTTAGGGTTAGGGTTAGGGTTAGTTGAGTCGTGTTGAAAAGGTTGTGAAACAGCAGTTTCTCCAATCGTCAGCTGTTCTGTCGAGAAGACTGCAAATAAACAACGGAACAACGGTAAATTCACTGAGCGACCGTGGGTCATGATTGTTGATCTGGCTGCCTGAGCACGGGCTCCATTCATCACTGGTTAAGTGGTGTATCTGAGGCATGGGACTTGGACACACAGCTTTTAGGTGTAATGTGCTCAATGTACGTCCTCACTGTCCTCACTGTCAGCTGCTGGGATGCAGAAATAGGCGATGACATGCGGAGAAGGTACAACAGGTATTCAGAACTAGACAGGAGATGCCAGCAGAGTGGCAAGACAGCTGAAGCAGACAGCAACTTAGAAAGCGTGGTGAGTGACAAACAGGATTGTGTCCAGTGTTTGACAGTGGGCCCGGATTATAACTGACCCGACCTGTGTCAGGACAACATGAAGGGGCGACACATCTGTCTTTTCCCACTCTTGTATCCGTATCTGTAGGAAAGGGGGTTTGACCTTTCGTAGCCAGTCAGAGAGCTCTGTGTCTTTTTGAGGTTGTGGATGAGGAAGCTGGACCCTCACCTGGGCGAAGTACAGCTTCAGCTTCTTGCCCCGGAAGGGTGTTTCGTGAAGCTCTATCCTGGCGCTGGCGGCTGCCTTGGGGTTGCTGAAGTTGATCCGCACGCGTCGGAAGCTCTTGAACAGCTGGAACGTCACATGGTCGTCGTACGCCAAGAAAAGCACCTCAAACATTTCCTGGAATGAATAAGTGAAACATAAAGATAAAGAGCGAGCGACAGGACAGCTATGCTTCTGGCTAGAAAGGCCACGGTTTGACTGGAAAAGATGCCCACTCACTGTCAGTAGATCACAAAGGATGTGTCTGCTGTATTCAGTGTTCCAATGAAGTTAACCAAGACCAGTTCTTTCACAGGACAGGAATCCTCTGTGGTTTGCAGATAGGTTGCAGAACAGCTTATCCAACTAAAGTTCATCTGGCCTCATACAAAGTGGAGGCCATCCCTTCATATACACTGGGTCCATATGAACCCAATTAATGCCCCCGCGCATGATGTCATCCGTCAGAAACGCCTCCTGCCCTCGACAATATTCTACCAGGACCACAAAACCCAGGTGCCCTAACCCACACACACACACAAGCAAATTGCTTATAACAAAAAAACTCAAAAGTATGCCAGTGTTGGCTTTCCTTAGCACGAAAAACATCAACATCAACTAAAATCCAGTGGTCATACCGTGCCACAGAGCAATGTGCCGTCGAGTTAAATATTGTAACTCTGTTACAATCTCAATCACTCTACATTTAGCTAATGGTACATCGGGACTGTACCTCTCCCCCCTTAAAGGCCCTTCGGGCTTTTCAAGACATTCGGATTAGAGAGACGAGATGCAGGTTTGCACTAGGAATAGATCACATTCCTTTACAAATATGGACAGTACTGGGGGAGGCTGGACCACAGCTGCAAAGCTTTCTAAAAATATCCGTATCACTGATTAATGTAGTACCACTCGGACCGGTGAGTGCACTCCTGACAGTTAAACAAATAGCAGCGGCCCCCTGAATAATGCATGTTTGTGAGGGGCCTCAGCTAAAGAAAGCCGCTCTGAGGGGCGCAGAAGAAGGGGCGTGGGGGCCCTTCCAAACTTTCTGAAGAGGACGTTTCCTGTTTGAAAATGACCGCTGGTCGCCCCTCTTTTAATAGGCCTCTGCATAGGCCTCCGCGGCCAGAAGATCAGTAAACTTTCAGTCATTCGCAGCATTCGCAACCCACCAGTCAGTTTAGCCAATGAAAAGAGAGGACTTCTAACCCATGATGCTCAGCCAATGAGAGGGAGAGAAAGGGTAAGAGGACATTAAACCCAAATACTCCGACTTTATGTGGAATACTCTGGTAAATATACTGCACTTCACTTCACAGCAGATTTCAGTATTATGTTATACCACACATTGCAGATCCAAATTGCTGACAGTTCATATTTGTTATTTAATAAATAGTTCATGCAAAATCTCAGAATTATTTGTAGGAACAACATGACATTAATTTGTAATCGTACATGACCTCATTAATAATTCCAACCATACAAAATAAAAGGACCAAGGCTGGGACTTGTGGACAACCTAGGATACATTATTTGTTGGACGCTTTGGGTTTGGTGCATGTCCATCACTAATGTAGCCATCAGAGAACGGAGGCTACACCACATCCCTGCAGCAGTTTTTGTGCATTTCCACATGCAGAACAACCCCTGAACACGGCAAGGATATGAGCAGGCTCAAACACACAACCTGGTACAAAACCTGAAATATAGCACTGCACTGTTATTAGGATCTGTATAATGAAGCACTAATGAAGCACATAGCATTCGCACAGCACTTTGGGGACCCCCTGGCCATTATATTAACAGGCAAAATTAATCCTTAAATACATGTAACCAAAGATTCCCTCCAGCTGTGCAGTGGTTGGGCTTTGAATTGATTGGATTCCAAGACAACTACACACGTAGTTAATAGAGAAGCAACTTACTTTCAATATCAACAGACTAAAAACTGGCAGAGATGCAGAACGATGCCAGGGGCTGCATGGCCTAAACCCTTTAAGGGACAGTTCTGTTTTTTAAAATTTATTTACTTACTCAATTTCCTGGAAATGTCAATGTGAAACAGAGAAACTGTCATGCAGTCAACAGGAGACGAGACGGCAGGGGCGATCTGGGTTTTTCATTCCCATCCGAGTTTAGTTTAATGGAGCGGAAAGGCCACCCGGCGCGGAGTCCCTTACAGGGGGAGACCGGGGACGCGCCGTTGCATTTCAAACGCTCCGTATCCCGGGGCAACATCTCATCCTCTCCAAGGATCCTCTAAAAGCAGAGCATTGCGCTGCAGAGCTCCTCGGAAAAATGCCCTACAGGAAAACCCTATTTTCAGTAGGGCTTTTTAAAAAATGTGCTCCTGGGCATTTCAGTTCGGGCAGCCAGGCGTATCGGGACTTGCCCTTGATCAGTCCGCCTGGCCGGCAGCGTTGTCTGGAAACAGTGGCACCCGGGCCATCAGAAGAGAGACCTGATCCGCCGCCGGCGCTAAATGGAAGAGGGGGGCTGTCTGGCTGGACGGCATAACAGACGCACACAGCGGCTTCTCTAGCGATAGGCCAAAACGTGAAAGTCCTGGGCATCTATATCGAATGGGCAGAAATGTCAAAAGGCGGAACAAACACAAAATGTCAACGCAACGCCGCCGAAACCCGTCTTCCAAAGTCAGCGGCAATCAAGGCACTAATGTCAGACTTTGACTCCTGTCCCGGCCTTGCCCCGAGCTAAATGTTAGGCCAGGTAAGTCCCTTATCAGGTGAGAGACGGACTGTGGAGGAAAGGAAGTGTAGGGGATAAATCAAGACATGCAAGGAAACAATCTGTTGACAAAACACAAGCAGTTTCCATTCTGAGAAGAGGAGTTGTAGCTGGTCCACAATGAGGCACGTTTCTGTCACGCTCTCAGGCAAGCACAGAGTAACTTTCCATAATGCCTTGAGTAATTGTCACCTACTCTTACATGGGAGTAGTACAAGTCTTGTTTCTCTACTCTGAAATTCAATTTAGGGCAAGATCAAAAAAGGTTACTGGAGATGTTTCTATAAAACTGAAGAAACGCAGAAGTTCATTCATCATTAGTCATCAGATTTCAGTTTACAGAAACATAAAGGACAACGCACTGTCCGCACACATACAGGAGAATTGAAGTGTCATGGATTCAGTGTGTGAAAAGAAGGTTGTGGGTCCAAATCCTAGAAGAGGCAGTTTGTTCAGTACATATTGTGCTTAATAACAGGGATTTATGATTAGGTGTTCTGAATAGGTCATTGATATATTTGTGGTAGAACAACAGATTGTTTTCAAAAAGCAACTCGTTTTCACCAAGGAAGTTCTGAAGAGACTGTGTACTAGTAGGGAAGGTCTTGTGACAAGCAGTGCAAAAATGCACGCTAACATTGTACCACAGGTTTTTCTAAATTAAACTGTGAACTGCTGATGCGTGAAATGGACTTTAAGTCCCCAACTGCAATCAATTCATAAACCCAAGGGGCTGCACAATGGTTGGTCTTTTTCACCTTGGATTGTACCAATGTGACGTACAGGCAATGTTAAACCCCCACTGCCCCCACCCCTTCTACACATAGGAACATCTAGCTCCTTTTGTTAGCTTTTAGTGCGTGTAATGTGCAAACAGGCGATTTTAAAAGCCACCGGCAGTGTAGCCGTTAAAACCAAAAGTCAAACTGTCGAAATGGACCCAATGGATCCTCCGACCCATTGACCCACACACCGGAGCCTCTGCTTAATGACCTGACTGAAACAAATACGAGCCGCAGTGTGCAATGAGGACGCTTAGGACGTGTAAATAAATAATTTTGTGGTGGTTACAAAAGACAGAGGTAGACCTTGTGTGTCTGCAGCAGAAAGAACATTTCAGTCCTCCACCCGCTACAGTCCTCCACCCGCTACAGTCCTCCACCCGCTACAGTTCTCCACCCATGCCAGTTCTTCCCCCCATTTCAGAAATAAAATAGCGTAGACTAAAACAAATAATTCCAGGGAAAACTAATTTAATAACGACTATTTAAAAAACATATATGCAAATGGTCAAAGAATATTAAATGAAAGAAAACCATTTCTGGGAAAGAAAGGTGAAATATCAGTACTGCACGATAAACATTCAGACTGACACATGTCTAAACCACCAGAGACAGCACTAAATGACTGCATTCAGCACGCTGTCCTCTTCTCAGCCACAAGAGAGTCCATTCGCCGAAGTACCTTCAAACCACTCCCACCACCCAAGTCCCGTAACCCACCAATTTACAAGCATCCCACCCATCAAGGAACACCACGACTGAGCCCCAACCCAAAGAACAGCGTGTTCATACATGCCAACATTTCATACACAAAAATATATATATATATCAACAGTGTTAAATTCGCTTTTTAAAGATTTTCCAGAGCTTTGTGTGAGACACATTTGGTGCACAAGGAGACATTAAGTAATAACAGCTGTTTTAGTGTCAAACAGTCATGTATGCTATCCAGTTACTGGGGGGAAAAAACTACGCTCTTCAGCAGGGAGTGGAAGGAGAAACACAAATTGAAGCTCAACTTTAAACCAGCAGAGATAATGTGAAGTTTAACAGGGCAGTCCTCTGCTCGTAATCGAATCCAGATTCTTTCGGAAAGGGGAGATGAATTAGCCAGACTTATAGGAACAGGGAACAGAGAGTGTGGTTTCTTTCTCTCTTTTTTTTTTTTTTTTGTTGTAAAAAGAAGACTAATTCATCTTAAACATGTCCAGGCACAAGGCTCTCAGGTGGCTTTTTGCACGTTGCTCTTTATCCTGGGCTAAATATAAATACTCCCCTAGAGCACTCCACCCCCCAGTGCACCCGCGGCTTTTTACAGATATTCTGACAGGAAGTTTCAAGTAGGGGAGTAGGTGGGGGGGTTCAGGGTTATTGATTACACCTTCATCGCTCCTCTGTCTAACTTTTCCACAAACTATGCTACGCTGAACCCAGCTAGTGTCGGAGCTGAGTTTGCCAAGATTCTTTGAAAAAAGTGGAAAACGGATCAAGAACATCTGCAAAAGCGGAGGGGAAATGGGTTACATAAACAGCAACAGCGACCCGTTACATGAAATCCCGCTAAACTTTCTCCCCATTGCACGATCACCTTTTGGTTTCTGTTCTGTGGTTCAGCATGAGAGGTTACCTCTGGCCACTAATGACCCTCAAACTGAAGGACAAACCCTAAAAACAAAACAAAGCAAACACACACACACAACCTTCTTCTGCTATTACCGAGGACCCAGTGGGGGGGGG
>JAOVYW010000034.1:2242354-2254543 GCA_025775045.1 Hiodon tergisus
GCAGGTCGGCTGCCCATTGCCAGTGTGTTAGCATGTGATTTTTATTATCATCAACATTTCTTCATAGCAGACTCAAGGTAGAAAAACATGTTGTTGTTGCCACATCAAAGTCTTGAAATTCAGGCACGCTCATTTTGAAACGTTAACCTCGCCACTTTTACGCGCAAGACAGGAAATGCAGAGCTGCGTTTAGGGTGAGGACGACCCGCTCGGTCTCTCGCCATACTTCCTCGTTGGTGGGGTGGAATCGTGCACATCAGTCCACAGGCTGGCAAACAAGGGGAAAACTCACAACGAGTTCCAGCTTGCTCTTTCTCTCTCCTTTCTGGTCCGTACCCTGACCAGCAGTGACAGTGCAGCCAAGCTTCTGATTGTCTGAAAAGAAATCTTATTGTTTTCCTTGACCACGGCGACCAACAAGAAACACCAAGTTCCACTGGGTCATTTCGCTCGGCTCAGTGAAACTCTTAACGTACTCCAGGCCAACGTTATAGCTAAACTTTGTGATACTAGCAAGACGTACTGCTACCTACAGCAGGCCACGGTGCACCAAGAACTCCACTTTCTGAGCCCCTGCAGACGGGACAGGAAGTGGGTTGTTTGAGATGCAGTCTCCTTAATGAGATAACAATCTCTACACCATTTTGCTCTCACTCACCTGTCACTCTGACGCGCCAATGTGGGTCACATGCACCCCGAGATGTACCTGCTACAGTGCACAGCCTGCAAATGTCCTGTGTTCTGCAGAGATACAGAACAAGCTACCCCATTGTATACAGAATTTAAAGCTATCTGATATACAGTAGCAGTTAAAAGTTTTTCGTAAACTAACTGGAAACTAGTTTTTTTTTTCCATGATTGCCGAGTAAGTGTCTTTAAATCCAGGATAATTACATTCAGGAAGACAGACGTGTGCACATGCCACCCTCTATAGTAATCATGGACCCTCACCTGTTTACTAGGTTACATGCTAGTTAACTCCTTATATTTAGTGTTTCAACTCCATGTCAGACACATTTCAGACCTGGGCTTCAGACTGCAATCCCCACGTTTTGAGTGACCATTTTATTGATAGTTACATTTTTATTTAAACACGTACACATATCATATAATGAAATATTAAGTGACAGGTTTATTATGCAGATGAATTCTCACTTGTTTTTCTTGCCAATTATTTCCCCATTTTTCTCCTTCATTTGCAAGCATCAATTATGCTAATCTCTGCTCGCTGCCTTGAGTTCCCCCCCCCCCCCCACATGTGGGGAGAGGGAGGAAGCACAAGTGGTCTCCTCTGATTCTGTTTGCCTTCGAGCCGCCTGTCTCATTTACACACCGCCGGCTACACCGCTCATACAAGAGGTTCGGCGTCGATGGGACTGCTTTTGGCAAGAAGCCAGTAAGCGTTAGCAGCACGGGCTCCCTCCGGCTCATAGGGCTCAGTCTGCACTCAGAGCCACTCTGGACACTCCCACTTTTTTCAGGACACTCCAGATAAAAGAAATACTTTGGTTCTCCCCCAGTGCTTGCCAGGGAGAAGGTGTTCATCTTTGCGTTCTGAGACTTGTCAAAAACAGTTTCACAAATTAAAGTATAATCTGTGAGCAGGTTACACTAATGAAAGTAGGGCAGTGTGATCAGAACACGTCTTTCTATCGAAAGTAGGGCAGTGCAGTAAGAAGACAGGTTTCACTAGTTAAAGTAGGGCAGTGCAATAAGAAGACAGGTTTCACTAGTTAAAGTAGGGCAGGACAATCAGAACACAGGTTTCACTAGTTAAGGTCAGGGGTTGGTCAGTTTGCCGGTTGTAAAAAGAGCTGTTAAGCATACAACATTAAAAGAAGAGAATCCAAACCAGAATGAAACTAAACTGAAATCACTGGATATCCAAATTTCACCGTTTCGGTGGTGATATATTGCGCCAGTCCAAAACGCTTTGATGGACCATAGCTTACTTGACTAAGATTTCAATTTCATTGTCAGTAAATTTTCTTGTACCCCTGGCACTTGTGAAGGGTTCTGTCTTACAATTTGCCCAGCAGACTGCAGTTAGACTGCGCTCGCAACCAGGCTCCAGTCAGACTGCGCTCACACCCAGACTCCAGTCAGACTGCGCTCACACCCAGACTTCAGTCAGACTGCGCTCACACCCAGACTGCAGTTAGACTGCGCACGCTGCACACACACTCACCACCTGCAGTTAGCACTGCTCTTCTCCTCTTAGGAAATCAGTTACAAAAATCACTTATGTTAAGTGCTTCAAGAAACTGTTGTTTTCTGCAACCTAGGCCTATGTTCGCAGAAATTCCACCAGGGTGTGCTGGAGTTATACTCACCTCACAATGTGAAATTTATCTAATGATTTAGCCTTAACTTTTTAAAAGTTTAATTTGTATAATGTTTGCATTTGTTTTACCACAGAAAATCCACCCAGGAAAAATGGAATATTTGGGAAAGGAATACATTGGTAACTTTAACGTATCATACGACTACTTTGAAGAACTCTGTGAGATGGAAAATAACCGGCAAGTGGAACAGATCCTCAGACTTTATGTGCATTCCATCGTTTGCATTTTGGGTCTTCTGGGTAATGTCTTGGTGATCGTCACATACACCGTCTACAAGAGAACCAAGTCCATGACGGACGTGTACTTGCTGAACGTGGCCATAGCCGACGTGCTCTTGGTGGTAGCCCTGCCGCTGATCATATACAACGAGCAGTATAACTGGGTGATGGGGAACTGGGCTTGCAAGCTTCTCCGGGGCATATACAGCGTCAACCTCTACAGCGGCATGTTGCTGCTGGCCTGCATCAGTAGTGACCGCTACATGGCCATCGTCCAGGCCAGGAGGTCTTTCAGCTTCCGCTCTGGAACCCTGCTCTACAGCCGCATCACATCTGTGGCCGTCTGGGTCTGCGCGCTCCTGCTGTCTATCCCCACGTTCATCTACACTGAGAAATACCACCAGGACCATGGCTACAATTCGACAGAGGACCACTTGCCCACTGACAATAGCAGCCAAGCCACGTGTTACTTCTACTTTGCCGACGACAGCACAGCACAGCTGATGAAAGGGCTGGTCCCCAGCACACAGATCACTGTGGGGTTCTGTCTCCCTCTGCTGGTCATGGGCTTCTGCTACTCCAGCATCATTGTCACTCTGCTCCGAGTTAAGAACTTCCAGAGGCACAAGGCAGTGCGGGTCGTCATGGCTGTGGTAGTGGTGTTTGTGGCCTGCCACCTTCCGTACAACGTCACCCTCCTGTATCGCACCGTGGTTCTGTTTAATCCAGAGGACTGCAAAAAGGTAGAAGTGACGGAGGTGGCCCTCACAGTGACGGAGAGCCTGGCTTACCTTCATTGCTGCCTCAACCCTGTGCTCTATGCCTTCATAGGCGTCAAATTCAGGAATCACTTCTTTAAGATCCTGGACGACCTGTGGTGCCTGGGGAAAAGGTACATCTATTCTAGGCGCTTGTCTAGGGTAACTTCAGAGCTCAACATGTCTAGCCGGAGGTCCGTGGACAGGTCCAATAATGACAATATCTCATCGTTTACAATGTGAGGCGCATCTGTGTTTAGTCGGGTTGAACCAATACGTGGACATAAGCAAAAGCAACGGAATCCCAAAAAATCAATTAAACATGATGCTAATTCTAATTCCAGTACTAATTCATCTATTTGAGTTTTAAAATACAGAAATGTAAATATGCATAAATGTGATTCATTCACACAATAGATTTCTACAACATACATTCAAAGCTTGTTTCAGTCAGACTGATGTCGGGATGCGGTCTTCTTCCAAAGACTAGGCATTCAGATCTTACACATGCAGCACAGTCCAATTAAACTACTGGCTAAGCAAGCTGCAGGCCCGTTAGATGTTAGTTTTTCATCATTTAGTACCACACCCCCCCCATTCATGAAGTCCTGAAGCATTTTGTTTGTTATTTTGACTGTGAAAGTGTTGACTAAGGAACAAAATAATGTCGCCATTAATGATGGTTGTTTTTATTCAAATTTATCTCAGTAAAATATTGGTGTATGTTGATATGTAGATGTATTCAACCAGCTGTTCCCAGGATTTCCTGTAAAAATGTACAGACCATAAAAAGTATGAAATGTAAAACGTATATGCGTTTTTTGGTTATCAGCTTCCAATTTTGTAATGTAATTTGTTATGTCGGAGGAGACGGTTTTTGTGGGCTTTCCCCACGACATGCAAACGAAAATTCCACACAAATGGCGGGTAAGGAGATTGTTGGACCATCGAGCCGTTACTCCGCAAGCTACACATTCCGCAGGAGAGGTTCAGGACCAATACGAGGAGAAGGAGGTCCCTCGACACGAGGCTTAAGTTCACGTTTTTTCCGCACATTCCCGTGGCGCTCTGCCAATTCCGCGCCGCCGCACCTCGTCGGTTACAAATTGAAAAGCGCTTTACGTGGATTCAAACCGGCGATATTTTCGTAATATTATCATTACAAACTGAGCCACTAGGATGACCTGAGTAAAATTACGTATGGAGAAAATTATCCCAAACATTCGATAATAAATTTGAAAGCGTTTTTATTTAAATAAAACGCATGACCAGTATGGTAATACCCAGTATATTGTGTTAGCGTAATGAACTACTTTCTACCCATTGGTTAAAGTAAGTATGTTTAGAATATATTCCAGCGCTATATTGTATTTATTAAAATATTCCTATTTTTTATATGGGCCTATTTTTAAGAGAAATCTCAATAAACCACATGAATCACTTGAAGAACTAGGTAATGCTGACCCGCCAACAACGCACATTTCAGTTAGAATTAATTATTTTTCTACTGTCGTCTATTTATCGTACTGCTTTTTTGCTGCATTGCGTTTCGTCTGTACATTTAATCAACGCTCACCACAGGAATGCGCCAGGATGAGGTCACAGAACACCGAGAAGTTCATCAGATCGACGGCGTGACTCATTTCCGGTCTGCGGTTGATTTCCTCTGGTTAACTGCTCGCGCTTTAACCTATTGAACTGGAATGGAATAGAGGGCGGGATAGCAGTATAATAGCCAATGGGGAGCAACTCTGAGGGGCCAATGGGGAGCAACTCTGAGGGGCCAATGGAGAGGCAACTCTGAGGGGCCAATGGGGAGCAGGACTGAGCCGGGGGTCTGGAGTTAAGTGGATAAAAGAGGGGTCAGGTACATGTACTGCCCAAACCAGGTGTCCTGCAGAGAGGACCGGTGCCAGGGACTAGAATGGCTTGACTAATTGAATGCAAAAAACTATTTAACCGTAAGTGACTATAAACTGTGTTACTGAAGGAACCCATATTTAAGGGGACTCCTGTTACAGGGAACCTGGGGTGATTACACCATAGAGAAGTGAGCCTCGCACCGACTGATACTCAGAGAGACGAGGCCAGTTTTCTACCCATGGGTAGGGCTTGGGTCCAGATAGTTTTTGGATCGCTAAAGTCAAGAGCTGGACTAGGTGAAAAGGAACTGCCCGTAGTTTCACAGGTGATATATTCAGGATTAACCCAGACAACAATCAGGCTGGGTTTGGGTGCCACCTTGTGGTCAAAAGTAGGGAGCGGTAGATGAATGACACAAATTAAAACTCGGAATGAACTTTCTTCAAGATTCACGTAAATATAAAAAAAATATGAGAGTTATCAAAAGGCACACACTCAGATCAGCGTCAAGCAGGTGCAAATTTTATTGCAGAACTTATTTTCATCAAAGCACAGCATGGAAAGTTACTCTGGCGGTCATACAGCCCACACAGTGGTTTCTCCAAACACAGGCATTACCACACCGCCAGACTTAGTAATACTTCCTGCTAGCAAATTCCTGGTAAGCAGATGCAGAAGCTATTCTTTCAGTAAGAATGAGATAAAATAAACATATTGCAGCGATAGCGGACGGTCGGAAGAGTGCTTAACAATGGGTGCACAACTGGAGCACGAGGAGCACTGCAGGGGGAAAATACCCTGAAACCGGAGAAATAGTACTTTCTCCAATCCAACCTCTATCTTCCAGCAGGGGTAACGATCTGCAGTTTCCCCCCAGTTTGGCTGCGTTAGGCAATCCTCCTCCTTTAGGGAGGGAGGATGGGAATGCGGGGACACGTGGCAACAGTCACATGGTACAAGCTACTCAAATTCACACACCCCTTTCCTTCTGTGGAAGAAATACCACATTTTTAAGTCAGCGTACTCGGTACAGATGCCCATTTTAAAATCACCGTTTTCACATGCAAGGAAATTACACAATAACAGTCACTGTTTGCAGCTAAGACTTTTTAAAACTATTGCATGTTGCCTAAACTATTGCTTAATATATTCTGCAAGAGACAGGTGTCACGTTGAGGGTTGACGACAGGAAAGATCTGACTGCGAATATCATAAACAAACGCTTACCCCGTCGTCCTCTGAGACCGGACCAATAACTAGTGCCCCCCTGGGTCAAGGCCGGTGATATCCAGGCCGCGTTCCGAGACAGGTCTGGGTGAGGGGCCCAGGTGAGGCTTCCATCACCACTTATGCTGATACTTTCCAGTATGCTGTAAAATGCAACAACGCGTTTGGCCTTAGGGCTGACAGAAGCAAAAGACGCCAAGCTTTCAAACTGTGATTTTTTAACCTACTAACCCTAATATCAAACCGGAATTTCACCACGGTGTTTATGTCTCACGCAGAAAATTGTGAACAAAAGAAAGTGACTATTTGAGACTTTTAATAAAAAAATTTTTTGTTGTAATTTGAGGCTGAGGCTAATGTTTTTCATCGTAAAAATGCACGGCAATGCAGAATATATATGCAGATTGTAGCACACTGACAGCAATTTTTTCGGAATAAAACTTTCACGGAGCAACACCAATCTAAAATTTATATCCAGCTCAAGCAAAAGATATATGGAATCGTTTAATTCAACTAAGACACGTTGCAGTCGATAATAATGCAGGGATAATGTAATGACCCTTATAAAGCAGGTATATGTGCCAATTTCCTTGAATCTACGAGAAAGTGCGTGGCTTCCTCATTTTTGGCTTTTGTCAGACTTATCCGGCAGTCGCAGGACGAACGGAAAGAGGATACCCTTCGCCGCTAGCGGTGCTTTCAGGGGCTCCTGTACAAACGTCGCGCTGTCCTCTTCCACGATTAACTGCAGAGTTTGGGACTTGTTCACACAGTAAACAGAGTTGCCGATGACTGCGCATCTAAATGGCAAGGCGCTGGTGCGCTGCGGACGCAGCGACGCGCTGTCTTGCCACATTTTCACTACGGTGTTGTACTTAAATACATTGACACTCTGGTCACGGTTAACGTCAAATCTGTAGATGAAGTTTTTCAAGGCCACCATGTCCGTCGACTTCTTTCTGCTGTTATTGAATGGGCATTCCTGCCACTCATCCATCTTGGGGTGGTATTTAAGCAGACGGTAAAAGAGAGAACCCCCAGACACGTAAATCTCCCCGTTGCATGTTGTAGCTTCATGCGCCACGGCAAACGCCCCCTTGGGCAGAGGGGCCACTGGTGTCCATCTGTCCGTCCGCGGATCGTATTTTTCCACAGTGAAGAGGCACTCCCCGCCGATTGCGTACAAGCAGCCGTCCACGGAAACTAGTTTCAGCTGAGACCGCGGCTGGTTCAGCGGTCGGATTTCGCCCCAGCTATCTGTGATTGGGTTGTAGCAAAACACCTTATCAGAGAGTTTGCCTTTGTCGCCCTGACCTTTAATTCCCCCCGCTATGAATAAATAGTTGTACAGTGTGCAAATCCCGCAGCCCTTGGTGTTGACGTCGTCCGGCATCCTAGTTAGTGGTTTCCAATCTCTGGTCGTCTCATTGTAATGATACAACATGCGGTTTTCCTCGAACGAAACTATGGATAAAGGGCTCTGGGGACGACTACTACCCCGACTCGGGGGTCGGCTCCCTCCCCGGTCATATACGTCGTTTATTTCGGCCACCATTAACGACTTCTTTCCTTCCATTCTGGTTTTTAGAATAAGATCCCTTTCTGTTCCCGTCAAACGTCCGTATACAGAGGGGTCCCGTAATATCAGTAAGAAGTTGTCGCTCATGAACCTGTAAGCAGACTCTCTCAGCTCACCGAGTCTCTGCTTTTTAGCTACAGTCAGAATTTCATAGCAGTTCTCGACCGTGATCTGTTCAGTCAGGGTATCCATCGCCGCTTGAACTGCGCACGGGATTTGAAGAATATTAGCCCCGGCGATGACGTCTGCAACATTATCCGTATTCACCTGCATTCGAGACGAGTATATATAATCTATCAAAAGGGTCAAAGTTTTATAGCTTACCCCTTTCACTTTTAGAATGTCCCTAGAATGTCGTGCCTTAAAATAGTCGCTTTTCTCTGCCAATAGCGATTTATGGGTCCGGATTTTATTTCCAGACACTTCAATTAGTAAATCCGGCTCTTCGTTTAAAGTGCCTAAAATGTTGTCGCCGCGTTCACTTTCCCGTCGTCCCCGTGTCGACTGGTGCCCCGTATTGCCTTGTGACGCGAATATGCTGTTTCCCCTGCGATCCAATCGGTATGCTGCACTGAGCACACGACCGAGCTCCTGTGTTTGCTGCCGCTGCACTCCCGCGGAGATACAATACGTGACAGACGCAAAGGCTCCCACTTCGTCCGCCGTGGAGTTTACGTCGTTAACCTCACACTGACTCTTCTCAATTATGCGGTCATTTAATGAGGAAGGGGCCCTTTCCGTATCGGCTCTGGTTTCGCCGAGAAAACATAAAGAGACGCTCAGGCAGCGAGGCGCTTTCGCCCGTGAACCGCAAATCCTTTCTGTCATTTTATTCGGGTTAATTGAAGGAACAATTCCACTAAAGCAATTGCTCTCATCCGATCGCTAGAAATGAATGACTGGGGGTCGGTTACCATTCGCGGCGTATATTTCTGTCTCAGCTCCAAAACTCAGGACCTCACTCACTTTAAACTTGGTCAGAAAGGGGCCAGGACAGTGAACTCTCTGATGTGTTTTTACTCTTGTATTTTAGTTTGTTCGAAGAGAAAAGGGGTATAAACACACTTCATGCAGCGATCCGGGGGCGGTTGCAGGGATACTGCCGCGACGAGCAAGGCGGCTTTGACGAGTCAGTGTAGCGATAACATTCTAACCCTTTCTCCAAAATCCGACCAAATCCGAATTCTGCAAGACTCCACTTGTAATCTGTTTAGGATGAAAAACACAGGTGAAATAAACCGCCAATCTTGAATGGTCAACAGGTGTGAATGATATTTGTTATAATGTGAAAATTTAAAATGTGCGTCTTTATTCAATGACTGTGTATTTCCATATAGAGCGGTTGAATAGTCAGGCCTTAAATCTACATAAGTTTTAAATCGAATTTTACAGCATTTACATATTGGCAATGTTAATATAACGTTTTTGTAACAATAGTTTTAGTACTCTCAAAATAATTATATAATAACGCTATTTTTAACTTGTGTGTACTGCATGTGATTATACCACAATAAGACATTATATGACAGTTCTCATTTAAAATAATGAAAGAAGATGCGTCGCTTACCTTACATTAGTCCTGCGTGGGTTTACATGCCACAGAATTCTGTTTTTCATTGCACTCAAACTCTGAACGGTTTGAATCGGATCAATTATTTTGCTAAATTTCCGCATATGAACACTTTAATCTATAAATGCACTCCAAGAACAGGGATTCCTGATGTAAGGCATTCACTATCTACGGACAACGTCTGGAGAGAGGATTAATTCCGTCTGTTCGAGAGTTCTAAAATAGTATCTAAAGGCCTAAATTGGCGCAGTCAGTATAAAACACTGAATTAAAAAATGTCATACGTACGTGTAAACTGTAGGAAAGCGCAGTGCTGCAGTTCTTATAACCATTTCAGTGATCTCCCACACGCCAGGTTATGTAAGACGAAGGTGGCTCGCAGACAGTCAGCGAGAGATGGAGTTATCCTTTTTTTTAAACCGAATATTCCCGTATTAAAATCTTGAATTTTACGGCCGCGCTTTCAAATTTCCACATTTTTCAATTTAAAATAAAACGACTTTTTTCTCCAACGTGTCACACACATTTTTGTTATTTTACGGACACTCAATAATTAAGACAAAATAGAATCATTTAGAGCAAACTAAAGTAACTTTACACCGTTCAGGTTCACATCTTTGTGAAAAAAGTCCAGGTCGGTCTTGATGGTGAGTATCCTGTCCACCAAATGTAGCGGTTGGGCATCTCGAGACTTCTGCCGGATATAAACTAGATGACGGAGGAATGAGTTTAACATGTAGTGTTCCGTTACGAGCTGAAAATGACAGAAATATTAGGTGATTCCCGAATCACATTGGACAATGTTTTCTTTTAGTTACGGAACTAAGCCACGCCCCGTTGTATTAACCCTACACTCTAAATTGCGTTGTGTGTGTGTGAATGTGGATACATAAATAATATTATGCTTCAATCTTCATAATTATTACAGTTTTTAAATCACTAAATATTTTGATGCTTTGATGAGTGTGCAAAAATTCTACCAATGATATTTCAAAATAAAAAATTTGATTTTGAAACATAATTTTAATAGTGATATCCCACAAGGACATTTAAAAATGTCTAACATCCAATTTGTGTGTCTACAAATCCTGAAAGCAAAAAACAAAATGACAGTTGGAATCTCATTAACATGGTTCAGGTCTTCTGTTGTGTGACGTAGGAGTCACAGCAAAGACGAGGTCCTCTGTCATTCCTTTTCAGGAATGTATATGGAGAACTGATGTAATCCATTCTAAAGAAATAACTGACCCTAAATGAGGGTAGGGGCTCGGGGGGGGGGGGTGATTTCCACCTTGTCCTAGTTATGATCACAGGCTCTGATGATGGACCAGTAGCCCTTTGCCATCAAAAATTCATCAGAACTGCTGTCATCCCACAAACAGTCCATACACATCTCACTGGATGTGTGGGGTGAAGTTGCCATGGCAATGGTACTTTTAAAGCTCTTAGTTTCTGAGGAAACCTCAGCCAGAACAGAGATGAAGAGCGACATAAAACAATAGTTTCAGTTCCCTTTGGACCTCACAACACCAGTTCAGGTTATTTTGGTGGTGGTATAAATAGGAATTTCTGTAGTAAGTGCCAAAGCAGACACAAAGTGGTCACAAAGCCTTTCATTTCAGCTCGAGGATCGTTTTCCAGAGGAGGAGGATTTGAATGGGAGAAATAGGCAGAGAGGGGCCCAGGTGGGAGGCCTCATTGCCCACGTCGTCCCTCACTCGATGTTCGGTTTCTCTGGTGGCTTTTGCGTCGGTGTGTTCAGTAGTTTTTTCCAATTCAAGTCAAAGTAAAATATCACGAAGCAATTCAGGACTCAGATGCCGGCCAGCCTAACCTGGATTTGGTGACCGTGTTCCTCAGCCTCACAGCGGGCTTGACTGTGTTTCTGATGAGCAGGTTTTTCCTTACTGCTTTTCTCTCTGTAGCACTCTTAAGGATGGCAGTGAAAGAGAGGAATGGTACAGGAAATTAGACCTTTTCAAACCTTTTTCGCATCATAAACAATAGTAATCAAGGCTTCCCAGGAGGAAAAAAGTAACAGAAAGTACTGCACTGAACGAAAAAGTTCAAAAAATATTTTTTTATAACTGGCATGGGTATGACTTACCATTGACAATGTTTTGAATGTTCAGGGGCAGTTCATTGACCTCCTGCAGACTGTGTGATGCTATCACACAAGTTCCACTGTGTCGTGACATGGCCCAGAACAAGCTGATCAACGGGAAGGTTCTTAGCGTCACCCGCTTCCTGTCCAGTTGACTTCCTGTCCAGCTGACTTCCTGTCCAGCTGAAAGGCTCATTACATACCCCATAAGGTGTCGTTGGGCCTGGGATCATCACTCTGCAGGTGTGGGATGAACAATAGACAGGCTCGGAAATTAGAAGGCTTTTCTGGGAGAGCTTGTTTGGTCACAGCAACAAGTTCGGAAGAATCTCTATGGTAACCAGTTCTGTTGAGGGACTGATAGATAAAACACAGAACTCAGGGTGCAACTAATTACATTTTTTTAAAATGTTTTTTTATAATTTTATAAAAGTTTTGTTTCCATTACTGTACAATATTACGAAACCAGGGAGGCAACTTTGCCACTTCAGAGGCGTGTGATTCAGGGGCGTGTGATTCAGAGGC
>JAOVYW010000034.1:2334099-2356679 GCA_025775045.1 Hiodon tergisus
GTTCCCTCAATGAACTGTAGCTCCCCAGTGCCGGCAGCACTCATGCAGCCCCAGACCATGACACTCCCACCACCATGGTTGACTGTAGGCAAGACACCTACAAGTCTCACTTGGTTGGTCTCACTTGGTACTCCTCACCTGGTTGCCGCCACACACACTTGACACCATCTAAACCAAATAAGTTTACCTTGGTCTCATCAGACCACAGGAAATGGTTCCAGTAATCCATGTCCTTAGTCTGTTTGTCTTCAGCAAACTGTTTGCGGGCTTTCTTGTGCATCATCTTTAGAAGAGGCTTCCTTCTGGGAGGACAGCAATGCAGACCAATTTGATGCAGTGTGCGGCGTATAGTCTGAGCACTGACAGGCTGACCCCCCACCCCTTCAACCTCTGCAGCAATGCTGGCAGCACTCATACGTCTTTTTCCCAAAGACAACCTCTGGATATGACGCTGAGCATGTGCACTCAACTTCTTTGGTCGACCATGGCGAGGCCTGTTCTGAGGGGTGTACTCACTTTTGTAAGATACTGTATATATACTACAGATTCTAGACTGGTGTAGAGTTCCACCACCTTCACCTCTCAAAGTACTGGAGGTTTTCCTTCTGGAAGAATGGTCCAAATATCCCAGTAGAAACAGTTCAAAACTGGTATAACAGTATTCCAATTTGGATTGAAGCTGTTCCGATGCAAAGGGTGGGCCAAAACCTTATTATTGATTAAATATACTAGTATTGCCATTATTTTGTCTACCTCCATACCTTTCCTAATAATTAGATTTATTTTATTTAAAAAATTTATATATATATATATATATCAAAGAAAGCCAGTCCAGTTTCATGCATATTTATGTTGGGGTGACATAATGAGCACCACAGCTTGAGTTGGATCTTTAAATTATTGTCTGCAGTCCTCCTTTTGTACCTGCATGTTATTTTTCTCAGAAGCAAACTCGTAGATTCGTAAGCAGAAGAAAGCCATAATGTCACTTGATCTGTCCCTTATTTAGCCACTTTTCCCATGCATTACCCTATGTTTTTTTAATGGATTAAAATTGATGTTTTATCAAAGGAAGAATACACTTGCAACTAACTGTATTCAGAAAAAAATGTGCTCAGCTGATAATTTAGCTTGAACATCTGGCAGCTGAAAATTGGATGTTATAGCCTGTGGCATCTACCTTTGTCACGAATGGAAAATTCACCAAGCAGTATAGGCAATAGAGATTCAGCAATTATTCCAGCATTTTTACAACCTTCTAGCATAAATTGGATGCTCCACCAGTAATTTGGTTCATATCTTGTATTTCTGTAGTTAGTACAATGTTGTACAGAAATACTATAGTTTAAATTATTTTGCATTTAGTTTTATTTAAAAATAATAATTTAATATATATATATATTATAAACAATGTATTTTCATTCATATATAAATTTTCCGTAACTGCTTATCTAATTCGGGGTCACGGTGCACAGGGGCATGATTGGGATTGAGGCAGGGTATACCCAGAACTGGATACCAGTCCATCACAGGACATGTAAATGATCTTTACTCTACATTAAAAAATGTATGCTATTTGCATGCTATTGAGTAAAACAATTAAGAAAAATGGTAAATGGCATCTTTTACTTTTACCCTGTTTAATATTTACCAGGTTCATTCTGTATTCAACAACAATCAAAATCACAAAAACCGAAAATGAAATTTATTACTTTTAATTCTTTATATTTAATTTCCCTTGTTATAGATTATTATTAATTGAACTGAAAAATCAAGCAGGATAAAGGAATGAATGTTGTTCAATACAAGATCCTCCTAGGAAATAAATATTTTGTAAAAACAATTTTAATACATTGGCTCACAACAATGCAAACTAACTAGTGCAGCTAAGTTGCTTAGTGCCTTTTGCTTTTAAACTAAACAAGATTAGTCTGATCAAGTGATGAGAACCATTACATTAATACTGTCAATCAGGCAAGGTATGGGCAATGACCACTCTTCCTCACATAGGGGTGCATGTGACAATAATTTTTCCCCACCTCTTTACCTGGGAAATTATCCACCTGAGAATACAGCACGTTTGGGAGCTATCTTTCATCTGGTACAACCGACCTCTTTCAAAGTGCAGGAAGAGCCAAATGAGTGGGGCGAATCTTCGGCCACAGCTCTTAGCAGCTGCGCCTGAGAAGGCCCACTAGGTCACGGTGACCTTTCTTAACAGCCTCACGCGTTATGTCCCTTAACAAGAGGGCAACGCAAGGCCTCATTTATCCTGTCAATAGGCTGGAAAAGGAAGCCCTTGCGACCTTCTTCTTAAAAAACCTGACAGAACATTTAATAATGAGTACCTGTCACCTCAGACAAATTTTTCCAATGTCCTGTGGTAGGAGACAATGACGGCTCCTGGATAATTGAAAAATCTGTTGAAATTCTTTTGCTGATATCTTTCCCCCACTGGGACTTCTGGATGGTCAGAGAGTCATGCCATGAAGTAAAATTCTTTTTAGAAACGGCAGCTGTAATGAAGCTTGAGGGACGATTGCCATTAAGGTAATCAATTACAATCTGAGGAGGAGATGAAGGGCATCGATACAAGATGAGCATCAGCAACATCAGTGAGCCCTTTCTCTTTATTCTCTCTTTTGAGTGTGAAGGGAGAGGGCCAAATGGGTGAGGGGGGGGGGGGGGTTTGAGCCGGGCCTCTGTGTAGAAGATCAATCACTCTAATGGGCAAAGCATTTGCACCAAGTCCCTGGTGGAATTCAACGTGGCTTTCGTGCCATATGCAAACAATGAAGCTGGATGCAATGCGTCTTTAATAAAATGGGGCACTTTTCACACCACATGTACCATTCAGAGAGAAAACAAGCCTAAAAACCCATCAATCTCTTGTTGTGATTCAAAAGGGTTTGCAACAGCATGATAATATCCCAAGGATAAAGAGCCTGACAACAACCGGGAGGTCATATTCATGACTTACTGGAATTGAGCTGCACTTTATGTAATGCCACACAGAACAGGAGTAACTTTAAAATAGTGTTGTAAGAGTGTAACCTGCGGTTACGACATAATGCTCATTGGAGGGAGTTTATTCCCAGTGCCCCTGTCACATCCCGCTCCTTAACGTAAGTGAGATAAAATGGATCTCTCTCTGACCTGGCAGCTAAGTGGCCTTAGAGAAGGTCCGTCAGACCCATTGTCCCTGTTCTTCTACTTCTTTCTCTCTCCTATACATTCATAGTCAATGGCCGGGGGGGCAGAGCAAGAATCCACCAGGTAAGAATTAAACTTGTGTTGAGATTTTTCAATGTCTGCTGTGAAATTTAAATACAACAACCTGAGGGTACGAAGATGAAAATGAAGGGTATGAAGATTTTCATACATGTGTGTTTCAGCAAATGTCGAAAAAAGTTATTTTGCTACATTTTGAACTCATGGGCTGTACTGGTTATCCTGATGAAACAAGCTCTGGATCTGCTACAGAACTTTCATAAACAAGTATTTTCCATGACTTACACTGGTCAACTTTAACAATAGGGGTTGCAAAATTCATTAAACAACTCAGAGTTCAGGTGAGAGACAAGGCCCCATTTCTGAAGTGACACACACAATTGAACCCTATGGAGAAATCAAATAAATGTCTGCTGAAGAAAAAAATTAATATCTGTAATCTATGCAAATTGAAAAAAATTGTCATGGATGGTAATTACTGTTCTTCTGAGACATGATAATCCAGATAAAGAAAATGCCATCTTTCAGTGATTTCTGGCTCTACAGAGAGCATTACATCTTACTTCAAAATATACTAGAACCCACACCTAGCCTTTTAGCCCCTAAATCCATGGCCATACCACATTTAAAATGTATAGTAAGCCAATATAAATTTTATAATTTTAATACCTTTCTGGAGTTTGGCCTCTGGAGAGGCCAGTAAAAGCACTCCCTGAAGCGCAGACTGAGCCCAATGAGCTGGCCTCCTGAGTGGCTCAGTCGGTAAAAGTGCTCACCTGAGTGCAGACTGAGCCTTACGAGCTAGAATTTGGAGACTGTAATTTGCCAATTGAGATCAGGACACCACACCAGTGGCGAACTAGGGGCAGAGTTAGGCTGGGTCTGCCTCCAGGGGCCTGCAGACTGGCAGTGCCGTCAAGAGGAATGTGCTACTCCTCTAATCAGTGCTGACCCTCTCTTGTGGTCTCTGTAGTCTGTAGAGAATAAAAGACTGACCACGTGTGGCGGCCAGATTCGTAGGAACATTGTTAGCACAATTGCCGATTCCAAATAAAAAAAATTTTAAATATCGGAATTCAGGCTCCTATTAGGGGATAGTGAGATTGTGTACATCAAACACTTTTGCACTGTTGTAAGGTAAATAAATCCAATATGCAACCATCCAAGGTCTGAATATTACAGTCAGGAAAAGAAAAAAAACAATGCTGCTCTCCATGAAATTATCCTTTACAGCTGTAGTGTTTTGAAGCTGGAACATCAGCTATCTTTATTTACATTTTTATCTAACTTTTTAAATGTTTGGGCTATTTCCCCAAGAAGATAACTGTTTTTGAGTGCGAATGTTTTGAAACAAACCCCAATAATTTAGTGCAGATTATTCCATTGTAGAGGCAAATGGAATCCTAAAAGGATGAAACATTTTTATCCTGTTATTAATTGTATGGTATTTATAATATTCATAATATATTTGATTATAGAATGATACGAGAGCAGTTGATGGAATTTGATGGAATTCTTAAATGATGATATCAAGTACAAGGATGTCTGACTATTAATAATTAATCAAGGTGAACTGGCAGGGGCAAATACTAAGGAAACCTTTTATATGGCATCAAAAGTTAAGTTAGATTACAAATTAGAAAACAATTTTGCGATCTACCCACACTAAATTTTAAACTAATTATTTTACCAATAGCATGCGTCATCATACTTCATGCTGTGTAATCATACATCATGCTGTGTAATTTTCTAGCGTTGCTAAAATTATTGATGTTCCACGGAGACATCTGGTTGTCGGTATTCATATTTAATTGACATTAGCCACTGACAACAATGAAGCGGAAAAGAACACCAATTATAACAATATGTCTAAGTCAACAGCATGTCAGCTATAGCCATTTGTTGATTTATACACTCTGTGGCTACTTTGTCTTAAAATAATTTAGTGTCATTTAAGATAGCATGCGATCACCTATAGGTGGTGATACACATGCTGGTTAAAAGTTAAAAAAAATTGTCCCACTAGATATGGTCGCATCCAATAGTTAGTTCAGCTAAAAAAAATCTGTTGTTTAGAAAGGCCCTGTTGCAAAATTCCGATCAACGTCATATATTATCCAAACACTGGCGTGCATCAGTCACCTTCTGTCTGTACTCTGTAAGGTGACAGCTACCTTTTATTAAGACATTAGAAACAGGTTGTATAGTGATACCTTCAGATTTCAATTCACAAGGTTATTATGATTGTAATTGTGATTATAATAACAAAAAAAAATTATTATACCCACTGATAACATCAGCTTTTAGTAGGCTTTTGCAACAGCACCAAACTGATCTGAAGAATGAATTAAATAGAAGCAGTTTATATTTAATATCGTGCCATGTGTTCATTGTGGTCTTTTCTGTGATAGTTAATAGGTTTAATTAGGAACTTAAGTATGTAAAGAGTCATCTCCAGGCAGATTTCAGTATCCTTTCAATGAAAATAACAGCATCGTTGTGCAGGCCTACTTTTCAAGCTGCAATTAATCCTGTTATTAAAAGATCTAAATGTTTGTTTGTTGAAGTGTTTGTTTTTTGTTGAAATGTTTATAACTGACCGCAGAAGAAGTTGAAATTTAACACTTCACACTTTAATACTTCATACCATCTTTAATCTAATGTTGTGGAAGTGGGAATAAATGCTGCTATGTGTATCATTAAAATTCCATTAAAAAAATTATATAATTAGAATTTTATGAAAATGTATAGGGAGTTTAGAGCCTCGTATGACTTTGAATAAAATGTTTCAGCGACACCGTCGGATCTGTCGCTATAGCAACCAATGTCACAGCTCGCTCCCTCCCTTGGTATGATTTCAGAACCTGAAAGTAATGTTGCTTTAATACATTGTTGACTTACATTACAAAACTCTAATCCTTGTAAATGTATTGCTTTGTTTTGTTGTTATTATGAAATTAAAAAATAGTCACAGAGACAGCTTAAAAATATCACAAATGAGAAAAAGACACATTTAGTCATTTTAGTCGTTTTTATTTATTAGGACATTTTTGTCTAATATTTCTCTAATGTAATATTCTCAGTTTTTGTTTCGAACCCCAAATATGCCTACTCTCAAAAATGGATCCTCCGAAAAACAGTCACATGGCAGTGGCTTGCTGTATAAAGCACTGAGACAGGCACTCCGGCATTCAGTTGCTGAACGCTAGAATAGGCAAAACCTAAGCAAGTTTTGAGACAGTGTCGACAGGTCAAACAATGCCACTAAGCGTATGTGAGAAAATTTTGTATTAGTAATTATTGAGACCTATCCTTCGTTGGCGAAATTGGAAAACTAAATTCTTGAGAAAACCTTTTTATTCATCTTTTCCCCTAATTTGTACTTTCTGGGGCGCAATACTAATCCAGAAATGATTATTACATATCAACTAATTTGCACGCTATCTCACGCTTACCCTTATTGCCATGCTAATCCCAATGTTATACATTTGTATGAGCCTAAAGATGAGGCCATATGTCACTGTAAGAACGATCAGATACAGTATATTAGTTCACTCAAACATTTAATTTGATTAAAAACACAATATTTTTATCAAGTACATAACTGAAAATCTTAATTCTCTTTGCGCTGGCTCAATACAAATTTAAAGCTTTTCCATCTATTTTTTTAGCTGATGTTGAGGGAAGATGCATCATATCTTTTCCTCAAAGCAGCGTTTTACAGATACCATGTCATTTACAAAGTTACTTACATATTTAAGTCAGCTCAAGGTTGGCAGCTGTGTCTAAGTAGTAGTGCCTACGAAGTGTTGAAAGTGTATTCTCATGTTTTGGACAGTGACCTCACAATTAACAAAAACTATGGACTTTTTCTGACTAAAGTAAAGGAAACTCAATGTTTAGCTTTGCCTCTGCTCAGATAAGCAGAGCTGAATGCCATTTGTGTGATCTTTATTTTTAAATATTGTCGTAAATACTGGAGAGAGAAAAAATCAGTGACTGATATTGTGGCAAGTAATCTGCTTTCATCTTCAGAACCCCTGTCTAAAATAAGCATAAGTTGACCCTTGTTTGTTGCTCCATTCCGCTACAAAACAACTTTACAGCATGTATTTTTTTCTCTTTAAATATTAAATTTTATTTAATAATAAGTGGTTAATTGGTAGATATTTGCCCCAGCGTATTGAGCACCTGCCCGCCATGGCTGGAGCTCAGTGTTTTGTGTGACAATACCCAATTCTCTAATTCTCCCAAATTTCTTATTCATCTGTGCCCGAGGCATGGCTGCAGTCACAGCTTCTTTAAAAGAGCTCCAAAAAGCTGGGCCAACGAGACAAACTGATCCAACAGGACGCTGTCCTAAGGGAGAGGAGGGATTACAGACATAATGCTCCGCCTTACACGCTCCAAGCAGCCAGTGCTCTCCCTGTGGCCAACTTGAGCCCTCACAGAACCATTGATCGCTCATATTGATTCATTTTATGTAGCACTTTTTCTTCCCCCACTTCCCTCAATCATCTGCAGCGTCCTTTCTGTCACTGCCTGTAAAGACTACGGGCGAGTTGAGCTTAGGGGCAAAAATAGTCTGTCAGCCTCCAGACCCCTCTACTTGTTTGGAAAACATACGTTCTCTGAAGCACCAGCAAATTTTATTGTACCATAAATTATTAGTTAATGATGGCAAGGGGGATGTTAGATTATTTGTTGCACCATATAACACGATATCCCTTATTGTAAAGCACTAAGCATTAGTAAATAAATCAATGCTTCTAATTAATCTACTCAGTGTTCAGCAAGGTAAGTTGAATGTTCAGTGATCACTGAGGCCTGGTGGTTAGCAGTGTTGAATTAGAGTTGGCAGATGTGCATCTGATATTAAGATGCATCATGTCGCAAAGGAATTTCACGAGCCGTTCACGGATTTCCCAATAAATTAAATTGGATGTTCCGTCTTGGATCTATTTATTATATTTGAGAAGCTACATAAATAATTAATGCATGTATATATTTTTATTTGAGAAACATTTTGATCAAATAATATCATTTGATGAAGTGAATGAATGAATGAGTGAATAAGTATAGAAATGACAATGCCAGGCAAACTTTTCAGGAAATTACTTTGATTATTGCAATATCTGATTAATCCAAAAGAACGCTAACAATGAACACATTAACCATTCCCAGAAGTCACCCTATGTCTTGTAGCCTGTACAGGGAAAGTTAGTTTCCTGCTAAAAAGCAGGAAATAAAGCCACATTGTTTAGGCAAATCCGCCTCTCCTTTGAAATCAATGTAATATGGACACAGAAGGCAATTTGCGTGTTTCACTCATTTATAAAACAGACATAAGTATGATACTTATTTATTTAAAGTTTCTCACACAATTTCTGGAAAATTTTTAAATAAAACAATACGACACCTGTTCACACATATGTAGTTTAGTTGGAGGGATGCAAGGAAAGGCAATGTTATCAGTGAAATAACTCCTTCCACAGAGGACAATGTTTACACCCAGCTCATGGACGCAGCTCAATGTAAACGTCAGGCCAACACACCCCAATTCTCACTCCTCAGGTGTGCTCGGGTGATGTTTAGAGGGAGTAAGAGATAAGGATATCTCCCTCCTCTGGCAGGCCTGATGCATCTGATCAGTCCCAAAAAGCCTAAAGCATTCCCAAGAAGATCTGCTGCCTCCAGTTTGAGCCCTAAAGTGGAGTTTTCAGTCCAGTAAAAAGGACTACAGTCCAGTAAAAACGTATCCTGGTTCCCCTTGTTTTGTTGCATGCTCCAACATCCCTTTCTGGACCGACCCTCCAAGAACAACTCTAACATAACCAACATTTACAACCTGTGCTGGCATCAACTAAATATAAACATTGTCATTTGTTTGTGGTACTTTTTTTTAACATAATATTATTTTATGTTTAAACCTTCCCACATATTTAGGACTAACTTTGTTTTGTAACTTAACTTCTTATTTATTTTCTCATTGGTTATTTTCTTTGTTATTTAGTATATCTGGACAATCAAATTATTCAATGTGGTGTGTATATTGATTATTGCATTTTGTGTGATAATTAATAAAAAACCCTATTCAATTAAATTGTGGTCTTGTCTTTGATTAGCATTGATAAATCTGGCTGTACAAAATCCAAATCTAAATCATCCAACCTTACTTTAAACATAAAATAATGTTTGAAACATTTACAAATGTTTCAAACCTTTCATGTTTCAAGCTTTAATAAATGCTGTGAGAATATGAAAATATTTATTACATTTAATACTTTAAAGACATTTTGACATTTAAATTTAATATTTCAATATTGCCATAATGTGGTATAAAAAATACAGTGCCTTATTTTGCATTTTTTAATCCCATAGCAGACCATCTCTGGGAAGTAGAAGAGAATCAGTATGAAGGGTGATTACAATATTCTGAAGTGGCTACCATTGTCCCCATCACTCAGAAAGTAAATGGAGGTTGTCCAGAAATTCTCTATATTTGTGGGGATGCCCTGTTCATAATCAAGTCTCAAACATAGTTCCTCAAAACATTCACAAAAATTTTTGGTTTGACAAAAATAACAGGAAGTCCATTTCCCAGAACTGGAGCAGGTTCATTTGTCTGGAGAAAGTGCAAAAATTATAGGCCTAATCAGAAGCACACAGTAAAATCTATTAACCTTCAAACAGATAGATGACCCGGAGATTGAAAATCCAGGACTGTTAAATTTAAGCTGTTAAATTTAGCCTGCAGCAGAGACATTCTTATTGGTTGATCTATGTGTGAATACAACCACAATGGGTATGTAATGTCTCAATAGTCAAAACAGAAAACACTTTTTACTGAAGTAGAACTGATAAGCATTTCTGTTTTTAAGGGTGTGTTAAATTTTAGGGAGTTTGGGTTTCTTTCAGTGAAATATAATTCTGTATCCTCAAATGGCAATGTCAAACAATCAAGCATAGAGCATATATACATAGTCAATACTCACTGATCAAAGAAACAGACGGGTTCACAGTTCCTGTGTTAAGTGACCTTTTAATGTGGCGGGAACATAATAGGGCTGATAAGGGCCTCTTAAAAGCCTGGTAGTGCTATTTACCCAGGCTAATTGAGCCACACTCCTCGTAATATGGATTTCAACAGGTTGTAGTCTGTTTGCGCTCATAATTAGTGTTCGCTGAGTGAGCTCTCAACTGCCGAGAGATCACAAAGAGAGTGCCGTCGCAGAAGAGCACGCACCCACCCACCCTAATTTAATTCCGGCAGCAACAGAACTCAGTGGCAGCCCAAGTCTGAGACTCAAAGAGAAACAGCACTTTGTGACAACACGAATCAATTCCAGCTTCTTGTTATTCCTTTCTGGAAGTTTGAATATGCTGGCGGTGAGAATATGAATCACATACAAAAGTGTTGTAATGAAATTTGCAAAACCTTGCACAGCAAAGGCAGTACTTTATTCACAGCTGAAATAGGATCATTTGCAAAAATTTGCTTGCACACGAGAGTTGTTTAACTCACAAATGACTCCACTGTGGCAAACTGTGTCACCTAATTATTTGAATTATCCTTTTTCATCAGCAGTGCTCCTCAGCTCGGACATTGATATAGATCGGATGACAATTCATGTAACTGTTGACATAAAGTCCAACAAATTCTCCATTATCAGACATAACCACGCTAACTAAATTGTGCACAAACACAAAAAAATCTGTGCGAAACTGAGCCCTCAAAGTGTAGCACGGATTTGCACGACAAAAGCCTGGGATCATGCCGTGGACAAACACATGATAATTCCTTCAGACGTCCTGCTGGCAAAGTGTTACAGTAACATTTTGTAAAACTGCTAGTCGGCCTTCTCCCTGGGCTCAGTTTTGTGTAAATCACCCGCAATCCCTTTGCCATCCTCACCATAATGCTAGAGCTCTTGTGTGGCTGAAAAGGGTTTATGGGTGTGAGAATGAGGAAAAATTAGCTTTGAGTCATACTTAATAGGTTACCATTCACAATAATAGATACTGTCATATTGCCTCAGAACTTGCCTTCATTTATCTGTGACAAACAGCCTGTGAATAGTTTTTTCAGAGAAACTGCACTGAGTTTATTGAAAGAAGTAAAGGCAACTAGTTATTTTAGTGCTAAAGAAAAAACTAGTTGGCTTAATTAAATGCTTAAATTTTATAGACTATGCCAAAAACATAATAATGTTTATACATAAATGAAAAGCTTTTAAGAATGTGAGATTCAAGGACATAGTGAAGATAGACTTGCGTGTTATGATAATAACCCTAAGTTCCCCTTCAGTATTTTAATTCTTTGGTGTACTCACTAATGAGTGTACATCCACAACATTCAGCTATGATAATCTGGTAAGGAAAGTTGCCCAAACTGCAACATTGCAGATCAGTCATCAGGAATGTCTCAGCTTGAACAGAGCCTGGTCCTGAGACTGGGATCTGTAGTAAATTAACCAAAGTCCTGTCATAGTTTGGAGGATACACTCCCTGTGAGAACTGAAAAGTGGCATATAGAAAGCCTCCAGCTCTACAGACGGGTTTACATTAAATGAGAAAACTGCCTTAGACAAGAAGGCAAAGTTGTGAGGTAGCCTTTAAATTCTTCCATACCTGAAGAGTAAGCAAGTTTTGGACACAGAAAATGACTACAACTAACCTGCTTAGAGGAAGTGATTGACCCTTGGAGGATAAGAGTGCACATGCTCAAAGAAGTGCACATGCACATGTGCACATGCTCAAAGAAACGCTTTGCCAAGGTCTGGAGAACAACATTAAGCCTCCACTGGGGAACAATGTTCTTCAACTGACCCCTTTCAGATATTGACCGGCCAGGAAAAGAGTTCCAGGAGGCATGGAGTCCACTTTCACATTACAAGTCAAAATCACCAGCAGGTACACCTTCAATGTAGAAGGTGACTTGTCTTCATCAAAGAGATCCTGCAAGAACTGCAGTATCACTGCCATAGTACAAGTTGTGGGATCCTTGTCCAAAGTCACACACACCACTGTTGGAACATGCCTCACTTGTAGCCATATTGGGAGCAAGTGGAGGCTGCCTTGAATTTTGTACGGTGTCCATTTCAGGGGCGAAACGGATGTGGAACCAATGCATGCCCTGTGCCTGAGGATGTCATTTCCACAGAAGGTTGCAAAGGAATTGTGAGGTGCAAACATAGCCTTCCTAGGCCACCGCAGCACTATCAATAGGACTTTGGCTTAGTCATGTGGGATCTTCTCCAGACAGGACAGGTGCAGGGCCACCAGTGGGATGGCTAATAGAAGACTCACCAGCCAATAGTGTGCCAACGCATACATGCCCACACAACCTGCATCTCTTTTTTTATGGAGAACTAGAAGGGGCAATACATCATCTCTTGGGAGACAAACAGGTCTATCTGTGCCCTTCTGAACCTGGTTGCAAACTACCATTGTGTTGTACATCTGGACAAGCACCAATAACACCTCTCAGATGTCCTCTGGAAAAAAACACTGCAACATCAGCAGGTTTATATGACATCCGAGCCACAGAGGCCCACAGAGGCCCGCAGAGGCCCGCATACGCCCTTGCACCACCCCATGCATTCCACACCATTTCACCACGCCCAACCATACACCTCTGCATACTGAGCAGGTTGTCTCTATCAGGAGAGCGTCCAAATGCAATTCCAGTAGATCAACTGTTGTGGCAAAAGTGAAGCCCGGTGTGATTGGTGCATCGAGCAGGGTCATCTTGCTTACACCTGACTGTAGCTAGGCTAATGAGTTTTTGGCAGATTCAGAATGGTTGTCATTAAGAGCTGAAGCTCACTCAGGTTAGCTGAAGCTTACAGCCTGGCCTGAAAAGCCGCCAAGATATTAGAGAAACCAATAAGATGACACCAGAAAAGTAAGCCTTTTAAATTTGGTTAAATTAACTCGGCCCCACTTGTATGAAGCATCTTTTTTGAAGCTACTAGGCAGAAGTTGCAGCCGGAAATAATAAAACAAAAAAATCTATATTGATAAAATGTACATGTAACAAACCAAACACAGAGGCACTTTCTTATGTCACACAACCCGTGGTATATGTGGGTGCAGTACAGATCTTGTTTTTTTCTTTTCTCTCAGGAACCCTCTAAGCTTTTGCACACAGATCTGGTGCGCAGTACTGTTTGGGTAGGTACACGGCAGGTATCGAAAATATCGTAGCACACCAACAACCAAAGATAGCTTATTGAAAAGCTTAGTTGTGAATTTACCCATGGCTGAGCCCTGCACACAGATATAAAGCGATTAGCTCCAGCCGAAAAACTAAAAAAGAAACAAAGAAAATGTTTTGAAACTAAAAAGCTTGCATGCAACAAAGCGAAGGCTAGACCCGTGGAAAGTCGAAGCAAATCGTAGGCTTCCGTGAACCGACTAGGCCGTGATCCAGCTGGCTAGCAAACGTAGTATCACTACCAAACTTCAGTTCTGAGTCTTTGAGAAAGTGTTCTTGGTCACCTTGTAGAGTGGCTGCCACATGACATGTACTCTTGCAAGATTTGGCATATCTGTTATCAGATAATTCTTGGTTCTTGAGGGAAACCTGTGGTTGATGGTAACATATTTCATATTTGAAAGGGAATGGAGCGCTTTCTAAAGAAGGGTCAGACTCAGCCACACTGTATCTCCTCTAAATCACATTTCCACTTGGAAGCCAGTTGGTCCCAGAGTGCAAGGCTGATTGTTGTCCTGGGTAGAGGGCCTCAATGGCTTCATTTGGGCTTGACACAGCAGCAGCCATGTGATCAGAAAATAAAACTGTAGTTTACAACTGGTAGAATAAGAAATAAAATTGCACTTGGCCATCGAAGCCGAAGAAGAACTCTAGATGAAAATGATCTGTAAAATATTTTCTTCTTTATAAATATTTATATACTAAATATATACAAAAAAATAAAAAAGTTAAACAGCTACTTTGTTGCTATTATCGAATCAGTCGATGGACAATGAATAATTCTGCCTTTTAAAAAATGTCTTCAGGATTGACAATTATTTGTCTGTTTTTTGCCCAAATTTTGTATCGGCAATTGTGCTAATGCATCATGGCTCGTCACCGCAAACCCTGCCGACACATGGAGAGGGCGACTAGGCTCCTCCAAACCCAGTTGCCATTGAGTAACCATCTATTTTAAATTCTGCAGGCTACACAACCACTAAGTGCCGGTTAAGAAGAGGCACGTAATGAAGGCACAGATTGGAGACACCCAGCCCAGGCAGTGCATTTGCGATCACAATCGGAGCATTTTACTGTTGGCCATCCACCAAAAGATGACCACGTCGTCAATTGTGGGGTGGGAGTCCTAAGCTAGCCTGAATGACAGTGACTGTTGAGAGTGCATACAATTTCACCTGCTTATACAGCTGGATCGTTACTAAAGCAATTTGGGTTAAACACTTGGTTCAAGGATATAACAGCATTGACCATTGTGGGATTTATACCTCCTACTTTATAGTTAAAGTACCATTTTCTTACCCCCTACTCCACTGCTGCTGACGGGTATGCGTGGGAGAAGAGCTCTCTCAATACAACGTAGCAAATGGTGGGATTGACTTAATAAAGTTCCAGGGAGGGAGTTTAGATTAAAATAGCTTGTCTGTATTTATATATTTGAACAAGCCAGGCCTAAAAATTATCTGGTTCATGGATTAAACCTGCATTTGATTAAAAAGTATTTTATCATTTTCTACAAGTGAATTTCCTTCTTTTCTGTCTCCAAAACGCTGGGTGGATATTCGGGAAGAATGCATGCGACACTATACAGATGAAGACTCAAGCCTTATTACAAACACAAATGAATCTTTATTCAGCTAGGAGTACAGTAAATCTCTGAAGCACAAACCAGTATTTACAGTTCTATAATCATGAGTAACCTCAGAAATCCCTGTGAAATATACTTTTGGGGATTTTAATAAACTGCTACTGTGCACAGGTATGTGTAAAACTGATTTATAAAGGGAATATGATTACAACTGTTAATATTAAATTGCAAACGCAATCTGTCCGTTTCTTAGGCATAAATGGATTTATGGAGTGGATTAAAAGACATACAGCGCTCCACATGCCGTTTAATAGGTCCGAAGTGATGAATTTTCTGTACTACAAAGCTTCTCGAAAGCAGCTGTCAAACCAGGCAGGCAGAAATGTGCTTTTCAGTCTGTCCAGTTGGTTTTGGGTCTGTCAGGGAACTGCAATAACCAACAGATAAAAATCAAAACCTAGTTCTGGTTCTGCTGCGACAGATCGTGTGCAACAGTGGACTGTCCTGGTCTTGGAGAGCACCCATTTAACAGGTTTCCACTTCTCTTTTTGCTCTGCTCTCATCCGTGAAGTCTATGAAGTGCTCAAACATCATCTTCTCTGTGGTTGATGACAAACTCAAAATCCTTGAAGCTTACATGTCCATCAGCATCCTGGTCCACCTCCCTGTAGCAGGAAAGAAATTATTATGATTATAATAAAGACAACAAATTAAGCTTACTGAGAATCCCCTGAATGTTTTCAGTTTACCGATCATGTGTCCGACAGCCACGAACACATCCATCACAACACTCTTTTCACTAAGCACCGTGTACACCTCACTCTATAACCCTTAACACTGGCTGATGGGCTGCAGTAACAGAGCTTTTCCCTACTCCCGTGTCGTAGCAGAAAACTTCTGTAGGATCAAACAAAACTAAGGTCACCTTGAGGGTCCCTCCTTTTTCTGGACAACACAACACCCACTGTAACACAAAGACCCCTATAACACAAAGGGTCAGCATACAAAAAACATCACACACCTTTTCTCCTGAGCATGAAGCCGTAGCACCCAGTAATATACTGTATTGTACTGGCCAAGTATGTAAAATAGGAAACAATGCTAATGTAAGCAGATTCAAAAGACATTAAAAACACAAATGCATGTCTAAGAATGTCTAACCAGAATAAGCCATTGTTCCTCATTGTTGGACATTGTTAGTTACCAGTGTGCCACACCTGCAATAATCCGGCCGTCGCACCTAACTGACACTACAACACAGTAAGTCACCACGGTCCCACCATGCCTCCCGTGGTGCTCCACTTTCCCTCTGCCTAGTAACAGCAGACAGTTGGCCACAGGCAGTCAGGCAAACACGTCTACCATTGGTTGGAAGCCGGGAAGCCAGCGCTCTCTGATGTCTCCATGCAAACGCATGCATCATCACATCTTAGGGTGAGTCACCCCAGACTAATGTTGCTCATACATACTGGAACTGACCATTGTGCCAATGTAGAGCAGGGAGAACTTACAGCACAACTAACTGTCCATGTTTTTCATTTCCTGCCTAGGAGACAAGGTAGACATAACCGCTGGATCGAACAGTCATTTCTTATTTCCCCCCCTCATTGGCATTCCTGCCAAGAGCTTCTCTTTGTTGAAATGGTGTCATGCAAATCTCTCAGCCGCTGTGAGCACCATCGCAGTGCAGTTTGCACATTGAGGATTTATTACCTGCATTTGGTAACTAAAGGGAGAATCAATCCTGTGGAAATGGCCATTGATAAGAACACCGTTTCCCTGGGAGATGAAAAAACAAGTAAGAGCTTAGATATCCAGCAGGGAAGGGACTACTATTTCACTGAGGTGGTTTCTTGGTTTGACACTCTTTGCTGTAATTTCTCCATTACTGCAAACAGGGACCAATCAACTACAAACACAGCAGATGTGAAGGGAAATTTGGTTGCAACTGGGAGGAGAATTAAAACAACATTAAGCATTCAGCAACTGGAAAATCGGGCTTCCACGTTCCATACCGATACATTCCATTCAAACAAATATGCGCTGCAGAGCTAATTATACTGTAATGTGGGCCTCCCCGTAGGGAGTGGGGGTGCGTTGATCAGCCACCTCCAGGATTCTTACTGATGGATATTCTCTCCTGCTTGCAGCTGCATCCCTGTCGGTTTCTGCCCAAGAGAGAATAGAGCTGTATATCGGTGTTCATATCGTGTGATTCACAGTATCTGTGCTGCTTGTGACAGTAAATAACCAAGAAAAAGCCACCAATTTCTTCCAAACTGGAAAAAACCAAAGCATAGCTTGTCGTTAAAGCACTGTGTACAGCTATGCACCTGAACAGAGCGACAGCGACGTCTTGTTTTACACACCCAAGCAACTGATAGACTGACCATATTAACACTGAGGGGTACTCTCCCAAAGATAGACATCTTGTTTCTGTCTGGGGAATGTGAATGAGAGTCTGCCTCTTTGCATGCTGCCATTGTGCTCTAGCCCCGAGCATGTTTAGGGACTTTCTCATCTGTCAACCTTGTTGTCCTCTGAAAGCCAGTAGCCTCGGGCCGCACCTGCAGACAGGTGAGACATTTACAATGTTTAGCCGGTACTCTCTCAGGACAGACCCGCATTGGGGGGCGGGGGAAGAGTACTGTCCTTGGGCATGGTCCTTTCTGTGTAGCAGAGTCCTCGTTCACCTAGGCATGGTCACAACAAGGCTTAAACCTCGCAAGTCATGCAATTGACCTCCGCACATGTCAGCATGCCTAAGCTAACTGTTATAAAGGCAGGTTGAGACAGGAAGAATGGTTATTAGTTGCCAGCAAGAGATGAGGATTTCCTGGAAATTAAATCACAATATAGGCTAATTCAGGAATGCAGCTCCTCTAATTACCACATAATGACAGCTCAAGTTGTAAATATGAAACAATAGTCTACGATTTAGGGTTTGAATATTTAATTCATGAATATTTAAACATTAACTTTCTGGCCAAGGGAAATGCACAGCCAACTTATTAAAATAACATACACCTGAACAGGAGTTTTACACACGCCTGCATCTGATTGACTGACACCAGGGGTAGTGTCCTAGATATGCCGCTCATTCCAGGTGTTATCGAAAGTTTGCATTAAGTAACTGAAAACACAAACACAAAACTAAATAAAATAAAAACAATTTCAGGTTGCCAGTGTAATAAACGATAAAAAATGAGAGTCTGAACAGAGGTTTATTCCTATCTATTGTGCTTGAATATTTGGGTGACTATTGACCTGCAGCAGCACAGAGGAAACTCAGTGTGTCCTGGATTTTTTTTTTACTAAATAAATGCATAATGCATTCATTGCTGCACTGCAGGGGCTAAGGGCTCTACAAAAAATATAACTTGACTGATCGAATGGGCAGAACTCTTCATTCAGACACAATACACTGGGCTGCATTAACTAAAATAAACACAAGCTGCTGAAGTAAGTGTGTTTGGTTTATCCTCCACAGAGGTCAGGGAGGGCATCCCCAAGACGACATCATCGTCAGCACCAGAGGCCCAGATGGATTTATCAATGCCCTGGCTACCGTTCTCCTGATGGGAGAGGCAGTGTGAGAAGAGGGATGAGCGCCAAAATGTGTGCACAGCTTCATCAGTGTCATGCACTGTTCACTCCCTGTTCCCGAAGCAACTCGGCAGAATGCTGGGGGAATGTCGGGCAGGTAGCCTTCCCAGCGGCCTGTAGCAGAGAACGATGTCTGGTCCATAACTACTGACAACAAAGAGAACGAAATTCCTCCTAAGGCAACACAAAATGTTTAACCCTTAAAAAAGTCAGTCCTCTTTCATTCTGCTTCACCAGATCAGACCTCACCACAGGGCTGGTTTTCATATTGTAACGCATTGCCTTTTAAAATTCTGTCTGTGAGACTTATTGTCTGATGGTCTTTCATGGCCTGATGGTATAAAGCCCATCAGCAGATGAGAGAAAATTTGAGGAAGAGGAATTTTGGCAAGCGTTGTCTTGGATCACTTTACAAAGGCAGGCTTTACTAGAAACTGGTAAGCAAAAGGTGTCTGTTGAAACTCTCTGCGTTTCCACATGCAGGCTGTCATTTCTGCAGGACTGACTCCCCATGTCCCCCTCCAAAGGCAGCTGCAGTCCACTCGTGCCGTACATTCCCACAAGCCACAGTAACTGGACTTTTGTGGCACAAGGTGTCTTAGCTACAACACTTTCGACATTAAGTGCAGATCGCTTCTGTTACCGGCTTTGTTGGCCCTGCTGCCATGGTAACCCATCAAATCCACATCAGCGGTCATTCCCACTGGGACACAGACTCCTGTTCCTGCCATGACAGAAGGACTGGAGACAACACCACCCATACAGGTACAGTTTTGGCACAACTAATGCCAATGCACACATAGAACAGTATGTGTAATATAGGGAAACTTTATGTTATTATGTGTGTTTATGTTATTATTAATTGTGGTTCCCTGACATAGAAATATGGGCTATTTCCCTGAAAACCCACCAACATCAGAGCATAAACTCATGGCAAATCTCACCAGATCATTTCTGACGTCATATCTCATAAAAGTACAGCGGTCAAGAACAGGTCATTGTTCTAGCCACTTTTCTTCCGAGCCACTGAGGCACCACAGCGACCACAAAGACTGATCATTAATATTTCTATTTCAGGGAACGTTCCACTTCAAAATTAAATATGAAGCATCATGTCCCAGATAAGCAGTCATTCAGACTGGTGTAAACTTTCCACATAATATGTTAATGCTTTCACGAGTGTAACCTGTGGAGGAGACACTCTCTGTCTGACTGGGAAGGTGGGGGACAGAAAGCATCCAGTTCCACTAAATGGTTCACATGGAAGGCCAAAAGATTTTTCAGCAGAAAGGCAGGGTTTGGCTGATGGATAACCCCTTGACCGGCACCCAAGTTTCTGCCCGTTGCCTAGCTGATGAGCTGCACCCACATAGTAGCATCCTTGCCACGAGCTGGGGCTCTCTCAGCTAATCTAGGCTAAGCCCACCCATAGCTAAAGCCTATACAGGCAGGCCAGGAAAGCCTTCTTTAGAAGGTTCTGTCACCCCGTACTGCTCATTCGGGGGCAGCAATTAGTGAGAGAAAGCCGCCCGTTATGCAATCCGGCTTCAAAGCAAGTGGACAGGCCACAAGGGATGGTGGGAAGCTTACAAAATCTCTCACACTCACACTCACAAACCTATGCACAAATGAAACCATGAGAATTAGGGTCTGCCACTGGAGGGCATATGCAGTGCACATCAGGTAAGTTTTCAGAGGGCGAGATAGATTCCCTGGCTGTCTTGAACATAGGCCCACCTCAGCCTACAACCGGGATCATGGTGTACAATGGAGTCACAACACACATTTAAGTCCCACTCCCTTGCAGAGTCACCTGGTTAACTCAAACCAAGGCATGCTGGCGAGGGACAATATTAAGTGGCTTGCTACATACACATTCTTTTATTAAGAGACAGCCGGTCTCTTTCTTTTGGACGACAAAACAATGTCCCCCAATGAAGACGGCTCCTATGTATAAATTAGTACTTGTTTACTTAGGGAGAGATTGATGACTACATTTTAGGCGACTCACAATTCCCTCAGTCTAGTTAACAGTGAGTTCCACTGACTCTGACGTCTAAGCGCCTGGAAGCCACTGAAGCAGCTATTCCTTAAAGAGTATTAGAAGAGACATCCACAAGAAGGCCTGGAGAAAGTAGTCGGCCATACGGAAGATAAAGCAATTTGTTCCAAGGGATTGCAGGTGGTAAACGGATTACGTAACTGGGGTAAAACTAAATAACTGGCGGTCCACTTGGGCACAGTTTCTTTTTTTTCACTGGGTAGGCAACCCAGATAACATTGCAGCAACTTTGTGAGAATGTTACGGTTACTTGTAAGCTTAACCAGCCCTCATTAATTTTAACATTTCCCTCGGTCCGAAGTGCCACAGTGCCAATCCCTTTTAGTCACGGGTAACTCAATATATTTGAATATGGCTCTTATCCCTAAAAGTCAGCCAGGGTCTCACTTCATCCCAAGCAACAGAGTTCGTTTGGCACAGCTGTTGTTTCCTGTGGCCTTTGTGATAACTCCTAGCCCGGTACCATTCTGGAGCTGACAGAACATAAATTAGTCCATCTTCCATTATAGTTCACTTCAGGAGGATAGAGAACTTCCATTTGTATCACTTTAAATTCATTCAACTTTAAAACAGGTTTGAGTCTATGCCACACAATAAGTGCACTGGTTCATGGTTTAATCAGCCATTTTATGAATGTCTCTCAAATCTATTCAAATTCATCCATTCCACCACTCTCTGTTGACACTTCCTCAGTTTAAACACTTTTCTCCATGCACTCAGAGCTCTAGGTGCAAGTGAAATGGATGCAGTGTTTCTGAATTAGGAGGAAAAACCCAATAAGCGACATTGACCTTATCAGAGTGCTATGCCACAGCAGTCTCCTGAGCCACTAGGACTAGCCATCACTGAAAGCAGCCCCCGACGAAGTGCATAATCATCTCAAAAGCCATCACTGAAAGCAGGCGGCACTGCAGACGAGGCTGTCAAACCAGTCGAGTAAGGAGAGAAGAAATGAGGCTTCACACCACGAGACCCAGCTGGGGAAGAAATGACCCGCCAATTGAAGATGTAAGGATGACAGCTCCTCCAAAGAGGTGCCTTCTCCGCTGATTAGTCAGAGTGCTATCTCCAGCACAGCTCCGGTAGGTGGGCTGGAGGAGGGACACTGCGGGGGGTCTGCGCCAGTTTAGTTAGCACCAGGTAAATCTATCACGGCCACCAAGGGGGATATTAAACCAGAAATAAAAAAGGAAAAGAATTGTTGAGCAGGCAGTGCCACATTAAAAACTATCACACCTTCGCCAGACAGATGAATCCCATGGCTGCCACTGTGGGTACCCACAATCCACTGGGGTTCTGGTTACTATTCTGCATCAAACGCTAACAATCTTTTTTTTAAAATAGATAGCGGTCTCCTCTTACGCTTGACGCTCTTCTGTTCTTGGGGAATTCTCAGCTGCTCTGTATGGCTGGGGGGTACCGTTCTGTCTTCATCCCAAAATGCCCCTTTTCTACTGCACCAAAACCTTTTTTGTGTTGTCACACACTGCCAGATGAAAAAGGAGGCCTACTGAGACATATCACGTGCATGGATGTCAAAATTTCAATTAAAAAGGTTGAAATACATTGTGCTATTGGGAATTAGCGTTTTTAATGCAGTTCTTGCTATGCTGTCAGGATGCTTCCTCAAAGAAGAGATGAAAATGACATACCTTTTTCAACCCCCAAACACAGCTGAACGTTGCCCATGTTTCTGCTCGTCGCGTGACATTGTGCTCATTAAATAGCCCAAGGGTTCACTGAACACACCGCTGGTCTTGCTGCCAGTGAGCGCACTTTACGCCGCGGAAAATGCAGTAGCCGGCAACGTGCTCCAGCTTTCTGCAGTGTTCTGTCCGCATACTTACTCGAGTCACTCTCCTCTACAAAAATAAGTA
>JAOVYW010000034.1:2358840-2381057 GCA_025775045.1 Hiodon tergisus
ATGGCTTCACTATTGCAGTGTGACAGGCTGACCAATATGAGCTGAAATCATTGGCGATGACATTAAAATCAACGGAACCCATCAAGGGTACGCTTCTGAGCAGACAACAAAGTGCACCAGATATATGACAAGCACTTAAACGATGTAGAGATGATGCTTCAAATGAACACGTTTAAATAAATGTCAATCAAATCTCCCCCCCCCCCCAAACCCAAACACAACCACTACCCCAACTGTTTACAAACTCTGAGTTTCAATACCCTATGAATTCTTATGTCAACTATGACACTCCCCAGACACTTTACAAGTTCCACTAACATGATCACAAGGCAGGCCTTACAGCAGAGAGGCCAAATCTAACTTTAACGGTGAGATTTTAGTGTTACATCCAAATCGCTAGGGCGGTTTTATTTTTGTATAACTGAAACAATATTCCCGTCACAGCTTCCGTATCCATACTGCACAAGTTTATCTGAGGACTGGGGCTGCTGAGAGAGCATTTTCTTTCCCCGAGTCAACAATGGACACACTCATTTTTCCCTTTGCACGGCTTCACACTTGGTGCACAAACGACAGATTTCCCTTGTGTCACAAAGGGACCAGGTCTGCTGATGGGGAACCTGGTCCAAGCTGCTGATGCGCCCCAGTGCAAGTGGACATAACCCTGAGGCACCTGGCTACACACACTCAGTCACAGTGACACACATGTGTACA
Organism: Hiodon tergisus; assembly: GCA_025775045.1. Taxonomy (NCBI): domain Eukaryota; kingdom Metazoa; phylum Chordata; class Actinopteri; order Hiodontiformes; family Hiodontidae; genus Hiodon; species Hiodon tergisus. The sequence continues at coordinate 2,359,555 of JAOVYW010000034.1, forward strand.
CACACACACAAACACTAACTCACAGTGACACACACACAAACACACTCAGACAGTGGGCTGCAATATAAAGAAAAAATATAATTTCCATCCATGCAAAAAAGCACAAGAATAATCTCTCGCAAAACCCTTTAGTTGAGATCTGGAATATCAAATATAATATGGAATGAACAAGAACATCCATATGGTAAAAAAAATGTGTGTGTGACACTGAGAGTGAGCATGAGTGTGCAACCGTGGGTTTCTGGTGTCACAGTCGGCAAGAGATGATTTTTAAATAACTACTGCAAAAGAAAGCTCACCAAATCATTAACCAGTAGTTTGTGAACTTCATTGCTAAATTCACCAGACTCAATGAGTAGTCGGTCACTATTCTTTAATGGACAAAGGCAGTTAGTAGTTTTCCAAGACACTCTATATGGGGACAACTGGAGGATAATACTGCACAGATGAGAAATGTTTGCAGTCCTGGCAAACCATCTAAAATCCATCTTGTACAGGACAAATGATCTGCACCAGTGCTTCTGAATGTGTGGGTATGATTTTGAGTAAGGCTAATGAAATTCAGAGAGCATTCTTTCTGCTTGACATACAGTATTCATATGAAAAAATGTGAGAATCCCCAGTCCCAAATACATTAAACAGGGGTGCGGGATAAAACCTTACCACCTATTCTGAGACGCAGCATTTCACTAACAAGTAACCATGTTTTTCCCTGGAAAACTAAGAAATATGTAGCCGGAGAGATTTAATCCCTGAATGCCAACCTGACAGGAAGAACAGAAACCTTGTGCATTAGCTCAAGGGCCACAGGTGTAAAACATCTGACCCCCCACCCCCATCAAAGCCACAAAGAAGTGGGAGGGGCCAGAGTGCTCTCAATATGTAACAAAGTCTAAGAGCTCGATTAAGCAGACATGACAATCTATGACAAAGCCATAATCACTTCAGTGGAGGTATCTAGTGCCAGTTTGAACTTGATTATGAGATCAGAAGCACAGTGAGATGGTAATCATTTAATCCTCCCAGAAACCGGAACGGAATCTGATTTCTCAAGCGCCACAGTGTTTCCTATTATAAAACTCATTACAAGAGGAGGCAAAAAAGCATGCAGTAAACAAATCTCAACCTGGAACATGCATTCTCAAAGAAGGTTTTGTTAACAAAAGCAATACGTTCACCATACGTTTTTGGTAGGGGGTGCTGCACACAAAAACAGAATTGTTGCACCAGTCTGCAGCATTGTCTCAATTGATAAACAAATGATGATGGGGGCAAACCAGTCCAAAAGGTGGATGCACGGAGACCAGTATTCCAGGTGGTCCTTGGAATAGGAGGCCCTGAGTCTGTGACAGCAACACCCTAGGGTACCTGCTTCTCCATCAATGGAGATTTCATGCTCTGGGTCAGAGCAAGATGGCACTGAAACGCTCACCCTTAGGAAATTAGGTAACTTTCCCCCACTTCCAGCAAATGAGGACTGCACATGGGGATGGCCCTGGGGAAGGCACTACGGCCTATTAAATGGCCTGGGCTGCCACTGCTTCAGAGCCAAAAGCAGCTTTGGCACTAGGAAACCTTTCACCAACTCAATAGCCTCCTTTGATCACCTCAACAGGTCATCCACTGCTGGTTCAAAAGTGTGGTCTAGCATGATAAGGCTGCCGAGGAGGGCTATTATATTGGGTTCCATCAGTCTGAGAGAGCCAGAGCTAACAGTGCGCTGCAACAAGGGTCGGCATGTTTCTGCCTGTTGCATGGTTTACAGATTGTAATGTAAGTACCCAAGAAACGCACTGGCAGAGTGGGCCTTCTTAAGAAGGTTCTCCCTCACCCTGTACTGCTTGTTTGGGCAAGCGGCATCCCTTGACAGCAAAGTCAAACTGGTGGGTTGCGCCAGTGCTGAGATTGTCAACCCATCGAATGCCTACCAGAGCACTGCCTGGAGCGCCATCAGGGATGACCGCCCACTATTAGGAAGCAAGAGCGGGCCCCAGAGGCCCAGAAATCTGACTCTTGCAAGATTTGGCATACCGACTCAGAGATTCTGTTTGTGAGCACAGAGTGACACAAGAGAGAAGCATGATGCTGAGGAAAGACCGGCGATGTCCTATGGGGTTTCAGAATAAGCACAGTCCTCTAGAGGCTACAATAAGATGGGCAAGGCTGCAGCAGGGACCAGGAATGGTTGCTCCATGTGGCCTGGTAGTAGCCCACCCAGTGTGTATTTTAGCCCCAAAGTAACATGCTCACAACAGCAGAGCACTCCATGGGTGGCTCGGTAGCATTGCCCTCCATATAATTGTCAATGACCCCTGAGGCATGGAACGGACCAGTCTGCTGGTGAACAAGCTAATTCACTTGTGACATCAGGCTCTACTGTTTTCAGACACACCCAGAAGTCTGCTAGTCAGAGAGATCTGACAGTAGCTAACCTCAAACCGTCCCGCGCCAAATAAAAACTGAAAAAATTAAAATGACAATAAATCTACCTTCCACTAATCCCCCATTCACCTCCTCAGCAAAGTGTTGGGAAGGCTTTTTTGTAGCGGTTAAAAACTGAAAGAATAGAATGAAGAAGAACACAGAAGCTTCTCAACACTGGTATATAGTGAGAGGAGAAGCATCTAAATGTCAATTGGTAAACACAATCGGGGAGAGCACACAGTGTTTGCTTTTGTTCTACTGGAGACAGCAGTGGTGACTGAAGTGAAACAAACTCCTGTTTTTGTTTGCCGTCTCCCAGCAGGACTACGCTGCCTTTCACATTTGCTGCGCAAACACTCTAGTGTCAGACACAAGCAAACAGCAGCTGAGTTAGACGAAGATGCCTGAAAGATAAAAAGACCACAAAGAGTTTTTCCTTAGCGATAACCTGTATGCTGTCGAACAAACTCACCACATAATTAACTTCAAAACAGTACAATGAAGTGTATATTGGTGAGGCATTTCTAGCCAGCAACCTTGTCAGCTGCACAATGGAGGGTCCCATAGAAGAGGTAGTGGAACAACTCCTCATGAGCAACTCCCCCTCACTCAGAAGGGGCGATTCCACAAAGTGGAAAGTGGATGGTGCCATCCACGTGCTTTCTCGCCTTTCAGCCAAGCAGTCACGTTTATGAAGCACTGATGAAAACAAGATAAAGGCTTACTATATCTACAACATCCTTGCAATTTTAGCCGCAATGTAAAAAAAACTATTTGATTACTCTATAAAAAACACAATAATAGGCATTCGAGTGGCTGAGGGAGCCCATGAGATGTAAAATCCATTTAAAAGTCAATACTGTGCGTGAATAAAGTAGACAGTGCTACACTCAAATGTCAGCACTCGGGATGGTTTGCAAGTTATTGGAGGTTCTCCTTTTCTCCATAGCGTGAATAACCATTTTGGCTGCTCCATTTACACATGCTGCTAGATGGTAATGCCATTCTTGAGATCTACCCACCTGCATAAAACCCATGCAGTCTCACAACACAGCCAGATTAATTGAGAGAAATGACAAGGGAGCCATTTAATATGGACCACAGAGCGCACTGTTAGCCTAGATTCCAGCGTTAGTACTGATGGGACCCTGCTGGGGGAGTGTGGCACATAGCCCTTCCGATACCCGCAGAATCACCCTCCTCCAGGAACTTCCTGGTTTATTATCACAGCCGGGCAGCTTAGTGCTTCTATGGCTTTGCAAGATGGATTAATGACGTAATTTAATGTGTTTATTTCCCCATCCGAGAAGCCAAAGCAGATAGTGAGCAAAATGGGGGTGGCAGTGGAGAGGAGGTAGTCACCAATTGTCTTTAAGCATTCCTTAATCACAATTACCAACCTACTACCAACTGTCCCAATCCTGTTCCTCCAACTGAAACTGTCCATTGTTTTTATTCATTTTTTTATTTATTTGGAATCACCAATAATTTTTTGTATTTCCTCCCCAATTTAGCATCTCTAATGGTGCCAATGCATCTCAGCTCTTCACTATTTGTGAGGAATTTTGAATAATTCTCTAATCCTAGTTGCCTGCCAGCCACCAATCTTTCTAACACTTTTCAAGCTACACAGCCCGCATAAGAGATTCAGCACAGATTGGAGGCACGTCCTTCTTGACAGCACTAAAAGGTTGCAGGCACCCTGGAGACGAGAGGTCCTGCTGATTTCTCCCACCCAAACCAGGGCAGATATCTAATCGTGTGCAGCTGCTGTGCTCTCCCAGTCAATACCCGTGAATGACTTGAGCTGGATTCAAATCTGCATGTTCCAGTTTTTAGGGCTCAGTCTGCACTCATGTGAGCACCTTTACCAACTGAGCCACTTCGGAGGCCGAAATTCTTCACTGTGTGCCTTGACAGCCCTCATACTGCACACTCCCCTTCTGGGTACTGCCCTCATCAACTCCACCTAAAACCCAAAAAGGGTAGCCATTAGCCAGGTGCCAGTGTCATCTGGATCAGGAAGACACCAGACACCAGTTAAGCTCACAATAGGCCACCCACAGCATTCCAATAGTATTCTCTCCAAATTCCAGTAGACGGATGAAACAGTGTAGCCATTTATGGCACCGATTATCAATCTATATTAGTCTATAATCCCTATTTTCTACAACAAGAGTCGGCAGGAGTGTTAGAGATAGTTTTTGTTTTTCTATGCGATCAAACCCTTAGCTTCTAAATTTGATACATTATTATGATAAATTACAGCAGATGTTCAGCAGAAGTTCTCTAGGTACTCAGTGTTTCAGTAATTACAGAAATCTTGATGCTCCATGTTTGGAAACCCATGTTCAAAAATATTTTTTCAACTGGCTTCTCTCAGGTCAGGATACTTTTCTGAACCACTTTTTAATTTTTTTACTGCCTCTGGAAAATTCACTCTGAGCTGTGCTTTGTGACAACACCATGGCAGAAATGTGCTATAAGACATCACATTTGGTTAATTTACTGATTTTATGCACCCTTAAAGAACAACCAATGCATGGAGTGCGATGCTCTTTTGTTAATGTGTTGTTAAAGGTGTTTAAAGGTGTTTAAACGCTGCATCAAACCTTAGATTTTACACAGGGAAGGGCTCCCCCCAAGTGGCTAAGTCAGTAAGCTCAGGATGAGCCCTACAACTCAACATGTGCTGGACCTGACCAATGAAGACAGGTGTATGACAACTAAACTTCTAAGCAGGTGATGCAGTTGTATGTTTAATAATTAAGACTTCAAATGTATAGCCAATCAAAAACTGTACTTCCAGTCTGTATCACCCAATTACAGCAAAGAAGTAGTCACTGTCCTTATGCTTTTCATCGCTGAAGATTTACTTATATAGGACCAATTATCTCCTCTTCCCTTTCCCTTCGCAGGTAAATGGCACTTAGACGCGAATAAGACAAAATTGCAGGGCTTTCCAGGAGCAACAAGAGAGGAAAGGGCCACTCAATTTCACACTTGAGTTGTTGTACTCGAGTACCTGTAAAAGCATGGGTCCTGCTGTGAGAAGTACTCTACCCCTCTACAATGCTTAACACAACTGCTTCAAGGGCCGTGTCTTGTCTAATAAGAATGAAACCCCAGTCAACTGAAGTCTTACTGTCAAAATTGAGTACGAGCATCTCCGAGTCCAGGTTAAGTAACAGGGGTGGCTAAAAAAACATTTTCTATACGTGTGACCCTAATTGTTCATTTATGCCAGACGTGTGTTGCGTTCACATTTCTGTTAAGGCACAGTGTGCCAGTTTTAAAGACTAGCTGCCCTACCGCAGCTTGCATCCTTTCTGAAAAGTAATTATGATGCTAATTGTTCAGCCCCACTTGGCAAGTAATAACTAATTGCCATTAATACATAACACAGACAGAACAGGGTATGACTTGCTGCTCTCCATTGATTTTGCTTTTCACAGCCGCAGATATCTTTACTTAGATAGGACTGATGTAATTGCCTGCTCATGATGACTGGCAGCATGCGGAAAACAGTTAATCACAGCGCTGAAGCTATTGCTCGGTGTTTGACATCACCTGTAGATGACAGGAATGACAGGGGGAGCCAGTCACACACACAGACCCAGCATTCATTCTGATGTGTTTTGCAGCACACTGAAAAGAGCTCAGTGGCCGAGAGCTATTTCACCCCCTGCAAGCTGACCTCAATCCCAAAGCATTCGAGCTGAGGGTCTGTACTCGTTTCTGAGGAATGTCTTCAGGGAACACCCTTCAATATAAACAGTGTATTCTCAAAAACTGTGTATCAGAGGTATTTTTATCAACCAATAATAGATCTAAACTGGTCAGATAAAAATGACAGAAATCTATAAAGCTCCTTTGCATATAAATATAAAAAAGACCACATCATTGGTTTAAATTTAATATTCACTGAATAAAATTCTAAATAATGTTAACTTAATATTTCTAAATAAATGGACATAAATAAATAAATATCAAACAAAAACAATAACATCTTTAGGCCCTAAAACGAAGACACATTCATTTTCCACGGCTCTCCTTACCATGGCAGCACAAACGGTGTTTGCGAGTAATAAAACATAAAGCAGGTTACAACGTTTCCCACTTCTTGTAAATGAAAGGCAGCCATCACCCATCTCTGCGGAGATGGAGGGGGGCCCTGCCTGAAGGATCCTGACAGACGTGTCGGCCTGTCTTTATTAGCGGGCACACAGAGGGGGAAGGAGTGCCTCAGAGGGACCAGCCATCTTCCTCAGACAGCACGAGAAGGCCCACACATAGACACTCCCACACTCACACTCACTCACACAGACACACGCTAAGAGAGACACACAGACATTCACAGACACACAGATAGGATAAACAAAGCAGAGAAATGTGCTGCAAGAACGGCTCAAGGTAAAATGAACCGAAGCACTCCCTAATAAACATTATTATATTAATTTTTCTCTTTCACTTTTCCATCCCCTGGTGGTCAGTTGTCCTCAAAGAGCCCAGATAACTGCCGCTGTTTGACCCATCACCCTGAAAGAACCCTTATGGGATTCAGAAGTGGCCGCAGGTGATGTGCTCCACTGCCGTCTGCACGACCGCCACCGGCAGGAAGCGTGACTCTGATGAAGCCGGTGCAATAACAGCATAACCCTGTAGTGACTGCTAGCCTTCTCCTTTTAGATCGTAGAGGAGCCAAGGGAAAACTAAAAAAACAAATAACAATCCCAATAACCACAGAGAAACCCCTCAAGACATGAAGTGAAATATTCAAAGGGAGATGAAAGCTTGTTTCCCACACTCGCTGTTGTTACTCATTTGGCATTTGCTTCTACAGATGAATAAAAGCATACAACTAGCTGTGACAAGATTTCCATCAACAACCAGTTCTTGTCCTGTAAGCTCAATAAGCTCATCCCTTTTTCATTGTCAAGAAAGATTAATACAGAAAAAAGAAAAAAATGCGGGACTACGTGAGGATTCGGCTCGATCGACCAGATTAACAGAGTGTAATGGTGGCAGCAAGTGGAGGGGTTTGGTAGGAAATGGAAGAACATGGCAGAGTGTGATGAGAAGTGACAGGATGAGGCAGGTAGTGCCAGCGGTGGGGAGGTTGGCAGCCCGACGGCATGAGGGACAGGAGGGAGTCACATATCACCATGCCATTGACTTCCTTTTCAATAGAGACGCTTTATTGTGCTTTCATTAAGCTCATTGTGTCAACAGCAGGGGAAGAAAGCACTTGGAGGGATTTATGCACTGAGGGCTCCAGCGGCCGGGCCGTGAACCTGTATAGGGATGATATCCCCTTTCACAGCTCCACAAAGAAAGAAGAATTACCTTGATATGGTGACTAAAAAGAGGAGCACATTTTCAATATGCGGTAGATGTTCTCACTCCAGAACTGAGCGAGGCTAATTTGCTACTGAACTGTTTGAGGCTGCCCCCCTGCGGGAGGATTGTGGATCCACTACAGGGACGCCACCACCCGAGGCCACCCAAGCCGGTCACCCAAGGCCAGCCCTGGCCTGCTTCAGTCAACAGGAGCCTGGGAAAATGGATCTACTACCAGGCAAGTTTCCTCCACAACACCCTCTTAGCCTCGGAGAACAGGAAGGAAATCTACATTAACCTTCGTCAGGGAAAAAAAAAAATTATAAGAGAGAGGAACTCCAAAAGAACTTTAATTTAAGAATGCTAATTAATTCACTTATTCATCAGTCCCCATTTTACCAGATTAAAGGATCTCAACTGAAAAATATACAGCAATAACAGTTTTGTGGGGAGGCTGGATATACTGCCACTAATCCTTTACAGTAAAATAATGCACTGTGTGTAGATATTTAATTGAATTTTCCTTTGATAAGGGCATTCTAATTTCTAAATTAAATTTTCGTAGTTCAGTCACTTTTTAATTAATGGAGAAACAAAAAGTAAGACCAGTGCTGCTACATTAATCATGTTTACTAGCATACTATCTCATGAATTTTAAACAAAAAATACTCTACCATTATCAAATTGAGACTAAACAGACAGAAATCGACATGAATAAAGATTCTTCACGAGTTAAATCATTATTCATATAATATCCTACATAGATACTTCTTGCAATATGGTTCATATTAAAATGTAGAACTTTCTGGAAAAGATGAAGTAGCACTTTGCAAATGTGAAATTTTGAGAAGCAAGCAGCAGAAGACTGCTTCAATTCCTCATCGGTGTGCAGAATCTGTACTCCGGGTATTTATGGAAGAGTGATGACAGATAGTTGCTTTGGAAACGTGAACAACAAAAGAGCAGAAGTGCCATAGGCACTGCTCAAGGTGCAAAGGCGCCGAAGCTGTGTACACTGTCGCCACGGCAACCCGCCACCATCCAGCAGCAGCACATGCCCATAAATCTGGCACACATAGTCGGCACAAGCCTTCTGCTACAATGGTGTGGAAGCCTGCAGGCCCCTTCATTGTTCTGTTGTAATGATGAGAGAAAGGAAGGGACAAGGGTGTTGTTCTTTTCACCAGCCACTGAAACGCATACAGACACCGGCTCTCAGGGTCCTCCTCCAACAGCGGCACCCCAGGCCGCCGTTACTATTTATCATTTGTTGTGATATTCTACCCCAAATACAGCCCTGGGCTGGCAGATAAACGCAGCACACAACATTGAGCTATTTAACTCTATCCCCAACACTGTCTGTGTGGGTAGGATGCAGCAGTGAGGATAAGATAAGACAAGATGGCGGAGCAGCGGGAAGGTCATGACCTCCCCTGGGTAGCCAAACCTCGTCCTCACATGCTGGGAGCAGGCTGTCATTACAGAAGCAAGGGAATAGTGCAAGATGGACTTCCTCTTATCCTCGCCCAAAAAAACACCAGTGCAACACCCAGATTGTGACACAACATCCGATTATTCCTTTCCCACGCTCATTACCTTTGCGGCTTGGCAGCGTCGCCGAGGCTGTTTTTGATCTCGATTCTTGTTGTCGCTAAGGGAAGGACACACACCTTTCCCCGGGTTTCGAGCTCACAAGGAGAAGCACCCCTCTGACACCAGTGACTACAACACTACGACTACTCACACACCACCAGCTGGACGAGGGCAAAGAGACTATGGTTGTAAAATGTTTAAACAATAAGGATTTGTCTTCGTATGTACTACCGTTAATACTTTAATATATTTTCGTTCTTGTCTTTAAAGTCAGCCCTATTAATTTCAGAGTGCCAGTACACCACAGAAACCAAAAACTACTGAAACTACAGAAAATGTGCTTGTTTACTACCGCATTTCGTAGCCTAAGCAAAATACTTCCAGATGGTATTTATTTCTAACATAGAGCTTTTCAAACCTATAGAGATTGTCTGTGCCTTTTAACTACAACCCCCTCACTCACGATATCGATAACAGTAAGGGCATGTAAAAAAACAATGACTGGTTACAGAAACAGACTGGCTATGTCTCCTCCGCACCTCTGCAGCCTTTCTGGTGCGTCTTCTAATGACGATTTGGATTTGTTTTAGGCAGGATAGCTGCATCCGGGGTCTGCATCTTCTCTGTGAGTTAACTTGTGCATGACATTCATTGATATTCAAAGCAGTTACGTTACCCTGCAGTGGCTGCACATGAGTAGCACCGTTAGATAGCGGATCAGATAGCATTTACGCCAGACTTGCTAACGTCGTATTTTTGTCCATTTGATTTATTTTACTTGTTTTTCTTGTTTTTAAGTGTTAAACAGCAACTGATGGAGCCACTGAGGATGTAATTGCATATTTAATAGTAGATGCTAACCGGTTTTCTAGGCTTTCTTTGGAAAAACAATTGGGTCTTGTTCAGAGGAAAAACTTTTCTGCCTGGCCGATATGTTGTTTAATAAAGTCAGTTAAAGTGAATCAGGATTCACCAAGGCACCTAAAGCAGTTATAAAAGTTTATCTTTAAGTGATTTGGATCTAAGTTTTGTGGTTTTATGATCAATCAAATGTTGCATAACGTTATATAACAGTGGAAAGCTTGATAATTAAGGCTGGTTGGGATGTCTTAATTTCACAATGAAATTTTTTTTTGTTCATATGAGTAAGCCATGTAATAGTCGGGTGCAAAATGTGCTGCAAAAAGTTGCATCTGATGCAAAGACGTTGTTGAGTCTGTAGCAGAAGGGGTCTTTTTAACGCTACAATTTGAATAGTTTAAAGCAGCATGTGGTGTTTCTGCTCTCTACTAATGCAAGTAGTGTCTCTGGACCACCACAGGTCTAAAGTGGCAACCATTCACTCACATAAAAAAGGTTGCCAATACAACAGCAAAAGCATGAGAGCAAATGGGCCGGCTGCAGACACCTGGGATTTGTCTTCATTCAAACTGTCAGCTTTCACAAAGCTGGTGGAGATATGGTGGGCTTCCCATAAGGAAACAAGCTGGAATGCGTTGGTCTGCCCCTAGCTGTAAGGATATCGCACAGTATGTGTGCCCACGCTACCGCCATGCAGGCTGAAAGTCCCCTCCATCAGACGCGCAGGACTCGTCGTGCTGATTAGGAGCAGTGATTGACAGGACAGGGACCACATTTACCGAAAGGCCTCCCGCACGGTCCTATCCTGGAGATGTGGCGCCACACGTGAGAAGGCCCTCTTAAAGTCCTCCAACTTCAAAAAGCCACGACCTGAGGGGGTGGGGAGACCATCATCATTCTCAAAAGCACACCATCAAAAAAAATGAAAAGTCAAAGACAACAAAATCATATTCAAACCCTCTAAAACAAACTTAACCAGAGACACCTTATATTATATCATATGGAAGAGCTGTACTTTGCAGTATCTCAAGCAGAAATGTGATTGGTTGGCATAGAACCAGAAGGTCTTAAAGCATTAATGTATAAATTGGTGAAAGGCTATGCTAAGTTTGTCACTCTGGTGTTGATTATATACATTATTTACACTACAGTATTTATTTGCTTTGCTGAGATTTTTATTCAGAGAGCTTAAAGTCAAATAAGGAGAGAATTTGTTTGACACTGAATTATAATAACATAATCAGGAGATTCAGGGACAGCTTGACACCTGGGTGTGTTCTTATCGTATTCAAGGGAAAGATTCTTTGGAATATGTCAAAGATGTCAAATAAACCAAAGCTTTCTCTAAATTATTGTTATTATTATTACTACTATCCTTGTGGCACCTTAACTAGGGCTAGAGCAATACAAATGACACTGTAAGAGACAACTCCTATAGGTGTGTATGGACCTTCTACACGGTCAGAGATGACTTTCATGGGTGCATTTGGACCTTCTACACTGTAAGAGACAATTCCCATGGGTACACATTGACCTTCTACACTGTCAGAGACGACTCTCATGGGTGCGTATGGACCTTCTAAACTGTCAGAGGGCCTGCGCATATACAGAGGGGAGTGGCATTGCACCCGTCAGGCACAGACCCAACCAGCACCCGGAGGGCAGGCTGCCAGGGGCTCCTGACCAAAACAGCAGCACCGAAAATGTGGATTCCCCCTCCATCCTGCTCCCACAAAGGAGAGGACAGGAGCAACAGAGTTGGCAAGGCCTTCAAACACCTCACCCATAGTCCAACGCTTTCGCCATTGGCATCCTGTCAGAGCAATAAAACATAAAAAGCTGGGACATCAGTTTTATTTGCCCAGAGAACAAAGGAGTTGTACATGCAAACTGCCCACTCGGCTGTGATATAGAGCAGGGTTAGCCACTCCTGATATAGACTTGAGATTCACTGCCTGGCAGCTTGCACTTGGGGGCAGATAGGGCCTGGTCATTTAAAAAACATACACCATGACTCAACATGATTTTGTTGCTGAAACTAAACTATTTTTTATTGATAATTGAACACATAACCAAGCTTATTAGTGGCACTGCAGAAAAACAAAAAGGAGTAAACAGTGAATACCTGAGGGGATGAATAAAGTTATGCCAGTGGTCAGACTGAACCCCACTTATTTAAAACCACCCGTCTCCCTCGCTGAAAGAAATCTAGCAATAAAATTAAGTAGTTAATTATACCTGTTCCTCTAAAGAGTTCCCACCAAATGGTTTTGAAAAAAGCAGATACCATCAATAGAGATTGATGTGCAGTCCATAAATGTTCAGATCATTGTAATTCTGCAACATTCATTTCACAAAACTGCCTCACTCCCCGCTGAGTGACAGGGCCTACCTGGAGAGGAATAAAGTTGAAGAGATTGGCAATACTGGTGGATGCAGATGTGACAGGACACACCCACCGAGCCACACATCACAGCTGGCTGAAGCCACTGAAACTTTTACTATCCTTGTTGTCTTGGAAACCATAATTTCTGAAACTGCTCCTATGTTAAAAAAAAAAAAAAAGCCTCCTAAAACCAGCTTATGAATGGAGAGAGTAACAGTAGATCTGTCTTTAATGTGGAAACAGAACCAAGCGAGGGAGGTAAGACTTACAGCGCCATCTAATGATACAATAGGAAAGTACCATACAACTCCAACTAAGGCAAAAAAAAATATCTAAAACGCAACCTCTCTACAGGAAAACAGAGGAAAGCTTCACCTCCACTTCAAACAGAAAATTCTCATTCAGAGTCTCATATCTTGTAAAGGGACTCATTTTTGGAGATTACAGCAAAAAACTTTGTGCCATTGTGGCACTGGATGTCTGCAGTTGGGAAGATGATAGCACCCTAACCCAAACCCCCCCACCACCACCCCACTTGTCACCTTCCTCCCATGTAAGAAACCTACAGTGCACATCAAACGCGCCAAAGATCTGCCTCGTCTTCTCATACTTGTCCAAGGCTGACAACTTTCTTCCCATGAGGGACAGGAAGTTATCCAGTGGGATACCTTTAAAGGGGGGGAGAGAGCGAGAGAGAGAGTTTATTACACAGCTCTGCCCAGAAGTTCTACAGTTCTATTACTATTCATTTTCTTGGCAAGTGTCCTTATCTAGAGTGACATGGACTGATAGATTTCAGTCTAAACAATAAGAGGGTAATTAGGACATGAACAGATACGGTGAGTAGTGGCTAAAGCGCAACATTTAAAGTAGTTCTAAGCACCACTCCAGCTGCTGTTTTCTATTTGAGCACTGCTACGGTAGAGACAGGTTCCCCACCATGCGCTAGGTTCCCCACTGTGTCCAAGTGCCATGTGTTAGACAAAGTCCGGCCAGAGCCCAACATCCTGGATGAAAGTGGTTCTGGCCAGGTGGACATCTGGGAACACTATTTTAGGATTAAAGCAAACAGAGGGCAATTTCTGGAGCAACTACAGCCGTTCATGGTAGAATAAACTGTCTGTGACAGTTTAAAGAGCTTAATTAGAACAAGAACATATACAGAACCTGCATTTACCCTCATCTGCAGGGGCAACATAATTACAGCATGTTGACTGTATTGGACAGAACTGTTTATCTCGACCACCTTTTCTCATCTACAGCAAATTTGTTAAGGTGATGCTGCCATAATCCACAACTCTCTCTGCAGTACCAGTGTGAAGACAACCAGTAACTGACAACACTCGATAGCATGCAGAAGTCCTCCAAACCTACCTACGGTGCCACTTAGTGAAATGAACAGTGATGTAGGAACAAGAAACGGCAGCCAGTTGAGGTGAGTGAACTGCTGCTAAAGGCCAGAGAAAGGGACAGGAATCATGACAGCAACTTGGCCCAGACAGGATCCAGCTGATAATTGTATGCATTATCTGCTAAGCAGAACCTCCAGCCCAGAGCTACGTAGCTTAAATTTTCATATTTGTACCCATTTATACAATTGGTTTTACAGGTTCAGGTTCAAGAAACATACAACAGCTAATACCCCAGTCCTTTAACCAGAACGACCTCCACTCCCTGGAGTCCACTGGAATTAAAAATGAACAATTTCTCTATCCCTCCTGGGTGCTGAGATATAGGGTTGAATTTGCCACAGAATCTTTAGGTGCAAAGAGTTTTTCTTGCCATCACTTCTCAATGAGTAAGCCCATCCCTTGGACTGACTGTGCTCTTAGGAGCCAGGAAGGACTCTGATCAGCTTCATGGCTATTTGCCTCTTGCATCTCACTACATTTTTGCTTATGTATGCTGCCATAGCTTGTTCCTGCAGAGGCTACATATTGTAGTACAACACCAAACACTGAATTAATTTACTCTACCTCCCCTTGATTTTCAGCTGTTCACCATATTTTGCTTTTCCTCCCCCTCTCCCTAGCATGGGAGGGATAAACTGTGGCCAATCCAAAGAGGGTATCATCTCCAGTGTAATCCTGGCACCAAGAACCTGTTGTGCACTGTTGGATTTCCCTCCAACCTTCCACAAAGCGCTGAAGCTGCTGAACTCATGCTGCTGAAGTTTATCACTAATTACTTTATTATTCAGTTTTATTCTACACGTATCTACTACTATGCAAGTTTCCAGGAGTCCTCTCGATTGCCTCTGAGGTCTTAAAATAATTTTCCAGTTTTCCTATTTGCCACTGGGTTTTCTGGTTTTTTAAATTCCCTCAGTAAAATGCAATCTGTTCAGGGTAGAACTGAGAACTATTATGTGATCCTTTGAAAAGAAGGCAGTTGAATATAACTATAGTATAAACTGAGTAACACTGTCTACCCCTGTTATAATCCCACAAAATAATTTTACTGTTCATTAACCTTTTTTGTCAAAACGTTTACACATTGCAAAATGCAAAACATTTCAATACAAAAATTGGAATTACTTCCAAAAGGCTACAACCTGCAAAAAAATCCATCTGACTTCACTCCTTTAATTGCACACTGCAAAAGAATGCATATGTACCTGTAAAAACACGTCATGGGAAAAGCTGACAGAATTCCACAGGCATTCTCTGTCTCTAGGGTTGCGTCCTTGAGTTACCCCTCATAGCTAGCCAGATAGCTAGCCAAACTGAGTTAGCAAGTTTAACCATCAACTTTTTATGTACAAGCAAAGCAGCTTACATCAGACAAAAAGAAAGAAATAACAAAATTAGCATACCACTGGAGTCTATGCAAATTAAAGTGTGAGAACAGCCATTCAGCCTAGTCAGTGCCTCACCCCAGGTTACTGGTGTACCATGTGCCCAAAAACATTGCGCATCCATGTTGTGCACTGTGTTTGTTGAAGATAACTCTCTCCCGACCCTGGACATGTCTACTGTTATTGGTAGGCGAGGGCCAACTCTTGAGTGCTGCGTTAGTGGTAGGTGAGTGAGGGCAGGGAATCGAGTATCAGTGAGAGCAAGGCAAGAAGACTAGTGTGCGCGTGTGTTTGTGTGATGGAAGGGAGGTGTGCAAAAGTGAGTGTGTGGTGGGGTAGCAGCCATGGAAAGAGGACGTGCTGCTGATGCCCACCTAGCCAATTCTGTGGAGCGCAAACCCGAAACGACTGCTACAGTTAGCATCACAGGGAGCAAGAAACAACAACAATAACAAAAACAACCATTACTGTCACCATCCCAGGGGGGAGTAAACAGCAAACCTCATCTAATAAAATAAAGAAAAACGGATCATTAACTGTCCTTCAAAGTAAAACACTTCCTTTGCTAGAACACACCATGTACTACAGAGTGGAAGACAGTAGAGCATAGAGCCAATGAGCCACTTGCATCCCCATTACTAATGGAGTAATCACATGACACACAGGATTGGACCAATTTAATTCGCTGATTACTCTCAGCAAGATTTAATGGTGGAATATTTCTTCGCACCAGCATACCACTTTAACTAGATTATCATGCGTTTTCCTACAGGGCGGTATACAAAACAAAAGACAAATTACTTACTAATCTAAGCCTTCAACCACTTGATGTCTTCCTTTAAAAATGTCTAGCCAAACCTTTTCTTCACTGTTCCTGCCTGTCAAAGACCCTGAAAAGCCTGTGTGCATTTCACGCCAAAATTATTTTGAGCCTTGTAAGCAGTTCTTTAATTACAGGCAATGCGTAAAACGATTAAACCAAATTTAAGTCAGACATTTTCTTTCATTCTTTTTCTTTATTTTCCTTTTCAGATTTGACAGAAAACATCACACTCCTTTCGTTCCAGTGTTGGCTACTGCTCCAGTTGGAAACACCTCCTTTCCGACACAAACAAAAACAAAACACGTTCATACGCAAAGACATTTACACCATGGAGAGCACAGTAAATAAACCTGAAGAACATTAATCCAGTCAGAGAATTGCTGGAGGTACGGATATAAGGACATGGCAGATTTCCGGGAGCATGGAGAGAGGTGCATTGACTACCTGGGACACAAAGACACTGTGAAAACGGCACCAGATCCAGAACCGACAGTCCAATTTAACACCCATGAGGGTTCAGAGGCAAGTGGGAGCAGGTATGGGGGCTCCTCAGAGGACACATCTGGATGATGTTGCAGCCTCTAAGCGTGTTATTCAATGCCAATAATAAACCGACTCATAACTTCTGAAACTATGACGTTTCTCAACATAGTCAAAATAAGCATTTAAACCACCCAAGAAAAAAAAACAAACACCAGCAACTTTCAGCTACTCAAGTCTACAATTAGCACTATTACAAAAGCACTACTGAGTTTTGACTGAAAATCTTTAGAATGGGAACTGATTTTAAGTATACAGTGTATTGCTTTTAATTGTTTTAAGGTTAGTTCGGTTTGTTTTTAATGATACGTTTTCATGTTATTCAATAAATAGTTTGATCATCCATTACGTTACCTTCTCTATGCATGCAAATGTTTTTGGAAACAAGCTCTGATCTACGCACTTGTGCAGGGCAAGCCAGATCCCATACTACCATTCCAGTTACACACGGATGCTAGTGAGGTGGGGTTGGGAGCTGTCCTCACACAGCAGACAACAGAGGGAGAAGGAGGCACCACCTATACCTCACGGGGTCTTAAAGAAGCGGAATGAAACAACTCCACATCCGAAAAGTATTTGGTTTTGGTATGGACGATGGAGTGGAGGCATTATCAGGAGGGGACAGGTTTGCGGTGTTCATGGATCATTCTGCTCCGACAACCACCCTAAAACCTCTTCTAGACTCACCAGATGGACATTGTGTCTTCAGGAATTCCAATTCAAGGTGCGGTACAGAAAAAGTCACCAGAACATCACCCTTGATGCTTTATCCCAGCGGTCTCTCCTCTTTCACCCACAGCAACCTGTGTAGCTGTCACCATCCCTCAAAGAAAATCAGTTCTGCCAACCACTCTCTCTGAATTAGCACAGGCTCAGCTTCAAGATCTAGAAGTTGTGGACCATGAAGTTATCCAGGGTGTTCTATACAGAAGAGTAGCAATCAAACCCAAGAGTTTTGTCCGCTTTCCATAACCATCCCTTGGCTGAACGTCTGGGTTCAAAAGGACGTATGGGAACACGTAAAAACCTGCTCGGTATGTCAGCAGTATAAATCCGACAACCAAAAGCCATCAAGATTTCTGCAGAGTAGTTAAGTTGACAAACCAGGAGAAACTCTGGGGATGAATCTGATGGGTTCGCTCCCCAGAAGCAAAAGAAGAAATATGTTTTTGCTTGTGGTTATTGATTATTTTACCAAGTGGGTCAACATATTATCATTAAAGACAGTAAGGCCCATCGGCTCTCTACAGTCATTAACCCTTTGACGCATAAGTTCTAAATTTCCCCTGAATGAACCCCCAGCATGAGTTTTTTTTTTTTGCGCGTGAGCTTAGAGAAGGCTTAATATTCTAGAATTTTTTTGTGACGTAACAACAGTATAAAAGGAATTTTATTTGTAATTTTAAACTGTCATTACTTTCACATGTTTTTGCAAATGAAGAACATATCAGATATTCAGATTCCCAAATAAGTTATAATAAACCCATATCATGAGGTTATAATACTTATATGATGCTTGTATTGATGATGAAAAGTTGTTAGCTCAGCTAGGCTAATCAAAAGTCAAACATGCCACATATACCACTGGTATACAACTTTAGCAGAATAGCAGTATTTCGGTCACTGGTTTATTGCACCACAGTGTAATAAGGTACGAAAAGTAATCGCTGTTTAATAGTTTATGGTTAAATCATGCTAAATAACGAAACATAACAACATATTCCTTGTCTCTGGCCCTCAGTTCACCGGTAAGGTCATGGGGGAGCTTTGCAGGACTTCACCACAAAAAAATACCCCAACCTCACAGATAGGGCCAATTGCACCATAAAGACCATGATTGCTTCATTTGTTGGAGAACGTCACAAAAACTGGGACCAGTGGATCCCCGAATTCAACAACAGCCATGCATGAGACTACAGGAAAAAACACCTGCGGAGCTCACACTGGGGAGGAATCTCCTAGGGCCATTGGAGAGGATGACTGCCGCTGCTACAGCCCCTCATCAATCACCATATAATGTCTAGGAGAGGCAGCAGGCTTCATTCAACGAGGTCAAGAGGCTACGCCAAGTAGGCTGAAAAATGTGGTCTCACCTGCAATGAGTATAAATGATCTTTTTAGTCAATATGGTTTCTCCCGTCTCCCTTCAGATTAGGACACAGCCTAACTTTGGCCCTTATCAGAGTGAAGTTGTAAGCACAGAGGTTCTAGGTGCACCTCATGACATAAACAAAATAAGTTTCCTCAGACCTCAGGAAAAAGATTTGTTGATGCCCATCTAGTCTAGTCTAGGAAGTATTACAAAGCCATTTCTCTCCGCCTCCACCGAACTACAAATGGACACATTTTGGGAGAGTTGTGAGTTTTCCCAGGAGTGGCCATCCAACGAAAATCTCTCCAAGAGCAGGGGATAAAATAGTTCAGGAAGACAACTCATGGAAGAGAAACAAGGACAAAACCACTACTCACTAAGAACACGAACGGCCATCTCAAGTTTGAAAAGCACTTGGATGCCCCTCAAGTGTTCTTTGGTCAACATGGGCCCCATCATATCTGGTGAAAAACCAAACATTGTATTTCACAGTAAGTTCTCAAATTAAGTGGTCAAGTGTGGTGGTGGAGGTAGTAGTGTCACGGTTTGGGGATGCTTTGCCTTATCATGACCTGAACACCAAGCCATTGTTAAAGGAACCATGAAATCTGCTCGAGAGAATTCACGAGAGAATGTTAGGCCATCCGTTCGTGAGCACTACTGAGTCATGCAGCAAGACAATGATCCGAAACACACAAGTCTATACATCAGAATGGAGGAAGAACAAGAAATTTAAAGTTCTGGAATGCCCTAGTCAAAGTCAAGAACTAAACCCCATTGAGATGTTGTGGCAGGACCTGAAATGAGCAGTTCATATTCAAATTAGCTTTGTATGGAGGAGTACTGTGAAACTCAACTACAGAAAGCATTTGGTAGCAGTTATTGCTGCTAAAGGTGACATAAACAGTTATGGCAAGGGGATGATTCACATGGGTGCTTACATTAATAAATGAACAATTAACAAAATGTTGGCATATTTGTTCACTTAGTGTCCCTTATCTAATATTAAGTTTTCGTTGAAGGTCTGATAACATCCAGTGTCAAAAATACAGAAAATCAGACGGGGGGAAATACTTTTTTCACAAAATTAATTTCTCAATTTTCCACACACACCTTTAGAATTTTCTATATTTCTGCATAAATATGACCTAAAAGTCCTAAAAGTAGAGAATCCAATTAAATAAAAAAATTCAACTTGGTCATTTATTTATTGAGGGAAATGATCCAACGTTACATATCTGTGAGTGTCTGTGAACCTTTGCTTTCAGTATCTGGTGTGACCCACCTGTGCAGCAATAACTGCAACAAAACGTTTCCGGTTGATCAGTCCTGCATATCGGCTTGGAGTAATTTTAGCCCATTCTACCGTACAAAACAGCTTCAACTCAGGGATGGTGGGTGGGTTTCCTCATATAAACAGCTCGCTTCAGGTCCTTCCACAACATTCCGATCGGATTAAGGTCAGGACTTTGACTTGGCCAATCCAAAACATTAACTTTATTCTTCTTTAATCATTCTTTGGTAGAACGACTTGTGTGTCCTGACATTTTCCTTTAGAATTCACTGGTATAATTCAGAATTCATGGTTCCATCAATGATGGCAAGGCATCCTGGCCCAGATCCAGCAAAAAAAGGGACAAACCATGATACTACTTCCACAACCATGTTTCACAGATGGAATAAGGTTCTTATGCTGGAATGCAGTGTTTTCCTTTCGCCAAACATAAAGCTTCCCATTTAAACCAAAAGTGATATTTTGGTCTCATCCGTCCACAAAACATTTCTTCCAATGGCCTTCTGGCTTGTCCACGTGACCTTGAGAAACTGCAGACAGGCAGCAATGTTCTCTTTGGAGAGGATTGGCTTTCTCCTTGCAACCCTGCCATGCACACCATTGATGTTCAGCGGTCTCCTGATGGTGGACTGATGAACATTGACATTAGCCAATGTGAGAGAGACCTTTAGTTGCTTAGAAGTTACCCTGGGTTCCTTTGACCTTGCGGACTATTACATGCCTTGCTCTTGGAGTGATATTTGTAGGTCCCCACTCTTGGAGAGGGTAACAATGGTCTTCAATTTCCTCCATTTGTACACAATCTGTCTGACTGTAGATTGGTGGAGTCCAAACCCTTTCGTGATGGTTTTTTTTAGCCTTTTCCAGCCTAATGACACCATCAACAACTCTTTTTCTGAGATCCTCAGAAATCTCTTTTGTTCGTGCCATGGTACACTTCCACAAACATGTGTTGTGAAGATCAGACTTTTATAGATCCCTGTTCTTTATATAAAACAGGGTGCCCACTCACACCTGATTGGCAGCCCATTGATTGAAAACACCTGACTAATTTCACATTCAAATTAACTGCTTATCCTAGAATTTCACATACTTTTGCCACTCACAGATATGTAATATTGGATCATTTTCCTCAATAAATAAATGACCAAGAATAGTTTTGTCTAATTTGCATAATTGGGTTTTCTTTATCTACTTTTAGGACTTGTGTGTTTAGGTCATATTTATGCAGAAATATAGGAAATTCTAAAGAGTTCACAAACTTTCGAGCACCACTGTGTGTGTGTGTGTGTACACACACACACACACACACACACACACACACACACACACACACACACACACACACACACA
>JAOVYW010000034.1:2454936-2467005 GCA_025775045.1 Hiodon tergisus
AGGTACCCTGTGTACTGTTGAACTACCACGGAGAATATTCCGGACATAAAAAGGTCCGTTTCGACGCTCAGTGGCTCCAGCACGCTCCCAGCAGCTAGGCCCCGAGTGACCAGAGGATGAGACGTGACCCGCCTTCGGCCTAACCAGCTGTCTGGCGTCTCCAAGGCTAAATGAGGAACGGCAATCAGACCCTGTGAGGTGATAAAGGCCAGGAAAACAGTCATATCTGCCGGCCAGAGACAGATTTATTTCTCTGTCCGCCAGGCATGAAACGCCTCAATATTTCACACTGGGACACTTCCCAGATTTACATAGGCTTCCGTGACCAGAACGGGCTCAACTGAATTCCTTACACATAAGCTTTAGCACATAAACACCAGGGTCAGAAGGGCCATGTAAGCCCTGTTGGCTTAGGTCCTGAGGGTCATAGGCGTTAAACAGCACCTCACTGAGACCTTCTGGAGGGTAAGTGTTTCAGCAGAAGTCTACAGTTATGCGGTGCAAACAACATATTAAACGTTTCATTTTGTCACGTTTGGCTTTGCAGACAGCTAACTATATTTCTGCCTGTCAGAACTGCTGATAAAGAGGGGGGACTGGAATGTTTCCCTGGCTTTGCGGGGGCAGTTTCAGCTCAAATTCATATCGCCGGGGGAACCCCCGATAATAAATTTAACAAATGGCCCCTCTTCCAATTAGAAACATGGCTTCTTGGTTGGTACACCGAGAAGGGTATTAAACGTCCCGATGGACCAGCTCAACAAATATTCACATCTTCTCTCAGTGGGAATCTTACCAAAGAGAGACATGCCAAGCCCAAACAGCCAGGAACCTTCCCAAGAGCACCCTGTCGGACAGAAGACTTAACGAGTAGTGTTGCTCCACACCCAACCCACACAGACCGCCCTCGCAGAAGGGCTTCCCTGGAACCGTCTGCCATCCGCCGGGCGTTCAGTTGGCATTTCACTCACCTGCCGAAGTGGGCCGGGACCCCGCCCACGAAGCCCGCGAGGGGAACAATCATTCTGAGCTTTGGATTCCTTCACCTTTCCAGCTCATTCATTCGTTTCTTCCCGTCTTGCCTTTGCTGGATTTACTGGGAAGCTGACCACTGGAGCACATTCCTCCGGATGGATACTTCAACATGGTTTTCACACACAGTGCTAAACTCAGTGAAGTAAACAATTGCTTATTTAAATACACTATTTTTTTATTATTGTTTTGGAGAACTACGTCACATGATCAAACCAATTATCTTGGACGGGGACCCACTATCCGATTTTTTCCTACCATTCTGTAAAAAGCCTAATTTAATTACAGCCCTGAAAAGCTCTTCAATAACACGCCGTTATGATATTCATAGTTGGTGCATGTCACTGATCATTAAATACATCTACCATGTTAGACACATTATATAAACACCAACCAAAGCGAAATAGAGAACGCCGTACTGTCACCATGCAAGAACACCAGCAGGTGGCACACTCCTGTCAATGTAAAGCAAACTGCTGACCCAAAGGAAGTGGTAATGCAGGAAGGGGTCGTAATGGTGGCACTATTTCCCCTCCCAGCAGGTGCACAAATTCCAGCACCATTCCTGCAGCACAGATGAGACCTATCCCTTTCCTCCTATTACCAATTCAGCTGTATATCCGGGCCACTGGAGGTATAGCATACCAGCAAGCTAAATTGTTAGGCCAGAGTGCGGTTTTCAGGTGTCAAAATGTCATTCTGACTATTCCTCATGCCTGAAAATCTAAAACGATACCCTGAAAGTTCAGGGTGTTTCATTTTAAACACTGTAATAATCGTATTGTGTGACAGACGATTTGGTTGTTAGCATTATCTAGCAGTGTAAAGTCAAATGAGGACAGGGTCATTTACATGAAGGCATTTAAATAAACCGGTTATACATAATGAATGACTGACTTATGTTTGCAGACAGCGAATCTCTCATAATGAACCTTTTCCCGAAAGGGGTGAAGTCTGCGCACGTCTTCCATCCACAAGACCACTTAAGGACTGAATTTCACAGAATATTGTCTTAATATAACTCAGTTAGCCATTTCTCACAGTACTAAGACTGTTTAAAAGACAGTCTGAAAGACATCTCACACCTGGGCTCTCCAGGACCGGGAGGGAAATAAAGTTCTGCTTTTCAAAGGAAATGTTACAGTTTTACAAAACAAACCCATCTGGTTAGTGAAACAGGGCAGATGTCTTCTCAAACAGCAGTGGATCGATTTGGAAACAATGGGGAGCGGGGCAGGTTGCTTCAACCCCCCCGAGCATTCATGCATAAAGACTCACCACCCCCCAAACAGGAGCACAGGGCGGGGATACCAGCTGTGGAGAGCAGTGTCAGGTGTCACTGGTGGACAGTCAGCTTGGCTCAGTGGCAGTCAGGGATCACAGGTCCTGACAGATATAGCCACGCCACTAGTCCTCTCGCCCCAGATGGACACTGCCCTGTCCAGGCCATTAACTCACAGTAACGGGCCCGCTAATGGACTGTGCTCATTCAAACCAGACCGCATTCATGGTCCTTAGTGCAGACACCACATAGGACTGCATGCAATGCAAAACCCCTCAATGTATCTGTACTCCAAGACTCTAGCGTCTGTCAAGAAAGTGTGCAACCAAGTTATCTTCCCCCTGACCTTAAGTGGAGACGGGATTTTCACAGGAAAAGGTATGCTTTCCCCCCACGTTGTATAAATGACGCCGAAGCCTTTGGATGAATGAGGATGACTGAGGTAGAAATAGAGAAACACGTTTAGTCTGCAGGTCAGATTCCCCAGCTCTGGCAGCTTCTGAATTTATCACGGCACAGTCACGAGTCACCGATTCAGAGAGCGTAAACTCTGGCACAGAGCGCATTGTTTCACTGGGGCCGGGGGGGGGGGCTGTCCCTGACAATATCCAATCCAGCGGTAAAGTAAACAGGAGGCCTGGCTGAGTGAGCTCTAGTGGTGGCGGGGGCTGGGAGAAACCGTCCCGCGGAGCTAGGACTGAAATGTCCTATTAAGGCCCGTGATTCTGCCCAGGACCTGTGCCATCCCGCTGTGTGGTAAAAGCCACAGCCGTACTGCCGTGGCCAGTGACATCTGGCCGTCCTTATCCATCTCTCTCACTCAGTGGAAGGATTCTTGAAATCCCCATATGACAAGTACTAAGAGCTTAGCAATACCATCCCCCCCCCCGCCCCAGGAGAGAAACATCCAAAATGTATGGTCCTGCTGTGTCAGTTACTTGCAGGGAATACTATAAGTTCACTCACTTACAGCATTAACCAATCAACCGATGGCATTTTCCAATCTCCCAGGATGCTCAGTGCTCCCCTCCACACCCCTGACCTTTCAAAACCAGAGCCTGTAACTTCTCATTTTTCTCATTCTACCCATTCTCTAGTAGGGGCCCTTGGGGGTCCAGATGCCCGTCTCTGCTGACGAGAGGCTATGGAACAGCAACCAAATAATATTAAAAAAGGGATCAATAACTCTTGGCGCATAAACATGACTCTTCCTTTAAACCTGAATGGGGTTCGACATCCATAGGAAGGCGGTGCTACAATGCCGACACCCACATTGAGGCTCCATCTGCCTAGCCATTCCCACGGCATGTAAATCCTCCCGCCATCATATGGGCATGGTTCCACACTCACAGATCACAGGCTGAGTACTGCTGGCGTGAGGGATATCCACTAGAACCTTCTCTCAGGCTCTCTAATTATCTAACGCTCTGGAGATATGGCCTCAAATCATCTGATGCCCTGACAGCCGAAGTGCATTATGGGCCAGGCCTGGATATCAGGGTTGTGTGTAGGATGCCAAGCTCTCGCGCCCAGTAAAATCCCACCTCACAGCTGAGGGAATGAGTCCGTTACCTATACCACAGAAGTATTTGTTCAAGCCCCAGGAGTCCTGGTTCGGTCTCCACCTCACAAGTTATTCAGCAACTCGACCCTACTTTAACTGCCAGCCATTCCAGAGCTAACGTAAATGGTAAAATGTGACACGTATAAATATGTTCCATTTACCCTGGCCCAGAGTTTACATACAATTTCCCCATGTATACAGCGACTCGCTGAGTGCTAAAGAACAAAAATGCATTCCAATTCCAACCTCAGAGAATATCTTTGCATGGAGACTTGCACCTTCGCCGAGGTTCAGCGGAGAGCACTCAGCGGATCAAAGGCTAAGGGAAAATAGAATAATTACTGTACGATCCTCAAGCATGTAATTAGACAACCCCACCGCAGGACTGAGAGGCGTTACGGAGAGGCGCACAAGGCCCCAGAAATCTCGGAGGAGCTGACGGTTCCCTCACCGGAGACCGCTAATCACAGCGCGAGCGCAAGTGCGAATCAGGCCAGCTAACAGCTCCACGCCCCACCTGCAGAGAACAGTTTGGAAAAAAGTTTCTGTGCAAACATTCCTGAGGAAACACAACTGGCGACGGCCCTACCAAGGCATCTACTGGCCTTCGCTTTGTTTATTCTTTTACTCTTTTTTTTTTTTGGCCGCCAGTGCCTGTAATTCAAGGAGGGAGGCCTACCATTTTGAACATTATGACCTGGTAGGGTTGCGGCATTGGCTTCACGCAGAGCCATTTTCAGCGTGACGGAAAGTCTTACAGGCGTGCTCTGCGTGACGTCTCATTTAGAACACCTGAGGAAATCGCTTGCTGGGGCAGTTCCCATTCCACTAGTATAGATTTGGGCGGCGACACCGACACAGGGAAGTGTGATCTTGGGTCTTTCCGAGGTCCGTCTCTCATTCAGAGCAAACGTTTTTCATTCATTCATGCGTGCATTTACTTAAACAAGGCCCCTGGGCAAAATGACATTAAACAGCATTAAAGCACAAATGCCTAGGAGTTAATGGGGAACAGCGGAAAAAGACCCCTTTCCCTAAACAGGCAACAATGGCCTAATCAAATGAATCTGCGATACGCTGAGGACGACAGCAGACCTCAGGGAGGCCCTGATCAATAACCGAGCAAGAGCGGCGCGCTGATCGATAGAGAGGACGCACAGCGCAGGGGTGTAGGTCACGGTCCGTAACACTCAACAGCAGACTGGCCAAGACAAGTCCGGGGGTATTTACGCAGGGGGAGGGGGCTTCCCTGATCAAAGTTCTCCTGCACAGAAAATGAAAGACGTACGTCTTTTTTTTTTTTTTTTTTAAACAAGCAAAGCTTCTGGACCTTGCAGAAACACGAACGCAGCTGCACCTGAATCAATAAGAAAGAGAGTGTTGCGTAAGAGGGCGGGACGGAAGAGCCGGCCGTGGGCCCCCCGGAACCCCCATCTGCACGTTTCTACTGGAAACTAAATGTCTCAAATTTCTGTGGTCTGTTACTCATGGTACCATTAACTACGTGGTGTTTTACCACCGATGGACAGATATAAATATTGTCACGGTTTCTGAACCGAAAAGACCTCGTGAATAACGCTAAACCATGTGTGAGACAAGGTTGGCGCCTGGCCTTGCGACCCTCTACAATGCGATTAAGTCACTCGCATACGCGACCAAATTTCACGGTGGACGACTAAAAAATGTCTAATTAGCAAATGGATAGTAAATTGTCCGATTTCACTCGCCTGTGATTGAGTTGCAGGAAAAGAATTATATAATTAAAATATTTAACACTTGCTGGACGACGTGCTTTTTCGGGGAGTTTTTACGGCAAACAAACACCTGCACATTAGTCTGCTTTTACAAAGATGGATGTAGAAGCATCCATTTTTTTTTACATCCATTGTGTAAAAATTGTGTAAATTTCTTCCTTTATCAAGAAAACGCTTGATACATTTTGTTTTTGTTTTCAAGCGCAACGAAAATTTTAAAAAAAGTCCAGTTCCGTGCAGACTGAAGACGGTGGATGTACTGACGAACCCCAGCCAAGCACGTCAAACGCTGCAGAAAAAAAAATGGCCTGGACGTTTCCCCAGCGTATGATAACGATGTCCGTTACGCTGAACTCATTTCAAACATTGCCGCAGATTTGCAGGATAAAGTGAAACTACAGTCCAACTACATATCAGTAGTAAAGAATAAAGACCATAAAGAATAATTCAGACAAAGTACGTTTTGTTTAATATATATATATATATATATATATATTTATTATTTTCAGTTGCATTGTTCATGCATTCCATGTAAAAAGTCAGGCGCGTCAAATAAAATATTTACTAGTCAACGGCGAATGGATCTTCATTGTGTCTGTAGAAGGCTGACTTGGTACGGGTCAGGTATCAGAACCTGATGCAGTGCCCAGGGGCTGGCTTTGCGTTTACAGAGGCATTTCGTTGTGGCAGGAACCTCCAGAATCCTGACAGGGCTCTGTAAACGGTAGGCTTCCCACCCGAGAGGGGAAGAGACAGGGGCTGATTGACATGGAGTAAAAGCCTGGCATTCCAGCCCAGCACAAACAGGGTCATCTTACAGCAGGAGGGTCATGCTCAGACCCAGCATTCCACACGCACGCACGGACAGAGAGAGACACCAACACAAACCACTTGCCCCAATTAGAAAGCCAAGACGGCAGAAATTCATCTATTCGATCTATTCAACCCATTCCAAAAAGCAGACTTGCAGAGGTTTACAAGTTTGCTTGATATAAATTAAAACATTTTTAAATGCCATTCTAATTCCAGACTGTAGTTCAACACGCCCCTAAAATTCCACACTGATTATATCTCAGACCATGACCTTTGACCCCCATGACCTCAGTGACAGCATGCCTTTCGTAACAAAAAATAACAAAAAGGTGACTAAGCTGGGAATAGTCCTATTGGTCGTTTGGGAGAGTTCTGTGGCAGGACGAGGAACTGTAAATGGGCAAGGTGCGGGGATATGCAGATTCAGGGAAAGGAGTGTTGGCCTACACATACAGACATGGTTCGGCAATTAAATATTTTATTAAAAGCTAAAGTAGCTCTGTTCATCCTCTATAGTTACTCATTGTGAACTATTATTAGGCGATGAGAGGATACCTTACACTCCAATTTCAAGATGTGCAATGGGGTTTAAATACACATAAAATAAACCACAATCACTAATAAGAAATTACCTGTCACAAAAGGGTATTTTCTTTACACCAAGGCTGACTTGGTGCCCTGATAACCCAGAAAAGTCCTCTCACACATGCTCTTACTGAAGTCATTGAGCAAGTGCCCAGCTCGACCACAGCGAAGCTCAAAATCAAGACCCTCTGGACCAAATTTTTACACCACAAACCAATAGTGTTAGAACCACCTCTCATATAACTTCCCATCCATGCTATTTGCTAAGCCTGGGCGTCTCTAAAGTCCAATTAGGCTCCCGTTACTCATGAACTTCATGTTAGCATGGGGAATAGAACTTAAACCACTTCAAAGAACTTTATTACAACAGAATTATACAGGCCCACTAACACACGGTGAGACAGTGGGTCCTTCATCGACAATAAAGAAAGGGAAAGCAAAGACCCCGCTCGTTAAATTGCCACTCAGAATCCGGAGTTTGACTGATCAGGTCTGTCCTGCCTCGTGACAAACGGGAGAAGTGCCAGCTCTGTGCGGAAAGTTCCAGCACAGGGCAGGAAGCTGCCGGGCTGCTGTGTGCGGTCCACATCCTGTGCCATTCTGACACAATGGCAGGCTCTCCCACGGTCCCACACCCTGACCAAACATATACGCATGCGACAGCCAACTCCATCAGGGATCTCTTTACACAGCATGTGTACGGGTCCCCGTGCGTAAAGCCATCAGACTGGGTGTGCGTCCTTTAATTATCCGCTTGAAACGGTAAAATGACGTTCTGTTCCATTTAAAATGCTTTCCAAAAATTAAACAACAACAATCTGATAATCAATTGCGATACAGTAAATAAGACAACCGGGCAGGGTTTTGTTCGCAAAAACAATGCATTATGGGCAGCGGCATCTTTAAAACATCTTTGGTATGCTTTCCTTCTTTTTTTTTTTTCCACAGAGCACCAGGTTCTAGACGTATGGAGAGATACAGGGAAAATTGTGGTAGTGACATATCACAAGGTTTTTCAGCACAAAAACCACGTTTGCCAGACTGTCATCGTATACAGTTCTGGGCCTCATCCACTCCCAGCGGTCTCGGGGCTAACACAGCAGAGAAAATGGTTTCCATGGTGTCAAACAATCCCAGTACACCCCTTTGTTCAATCAGGGGGGGGAAAAAAAAAAAAAAATGTTGCTTTAAAATAGATGGAATTTCACATACAAACGTAGACCTCCATGTGTGTTATGTTGTAACCTTTCGGTGACCTGGTGTGGAGCGATTTTACGGGAGAGTTCCAGACCCTCCCATCACTGGAAAACTCACAAGAGGGGACGCCGGGGCATCTGAAACTCATGATTAGTGTTTCATGCTGGGTTTTCTGGAGAACAGAAACCGAGGCAGCAATCCACTACCCAGAAAAACAACATGCAACTATCAGGGTCTGTGTTGCTATAGCAGATCCGTTCCTCTGAAACCACATCTGAAAGCGTGTCTGAGCAAAATATTCTAAAAGGCCCAGTGCAGAGCAGTGCATCGACCAATGGTGCGACAGCATACAATAAAGCCGTTACTCCTGCTCTCAGCCAGTCTACCTCTATCACACAAGTTTGATCACACGCTCAGCTCATACTTCTAGCCACAGACTCAGGACGAGCAGCATTTATACACCACGTGCGCGTCGGTGACACCTCCAACACCTTCAACAGGCAACTTCCCATCTCCCCTTCGGCACCTATACAGAAAGTCACATGACTCAAATGCAAAGAACATTAATCAAAATAAGAGTCCCCGATTCCCCACCACTCCGCCCAGCGTCTCACCTGTGGACGTAGTGTAGCTGGTGTACAGAGTCGATGGCCACCACCATCTCTGCCAGGTAGAATCGCGCCATGTCCTCCGGCAGGCGGTCCTCAAACTTGCTGAGCAGGGTGAGCAGGTCCCCACCCACGTAGTAATCCATCACCAGGTACTGCAAAGGGGGCAGGAAGGCATGAGACCACCAGGACCGCCCCAGACCTGGGCACCCAACGCAGAAACCGCCACGCCGGTACATTTCACCGATGGCTTCCTAAGGCACAATGCTAAACATTTGGGTAAGGGCGCAGTAGACTGGGTCCGGGGGAAAGGCCTACACCAACATGTCTCAGTTCTGGTCCTGGTCTTACCCTACACGTTTACTATTAGAACGGATTCTCAAGTTAAAACTAGCTTGTCCAACACACTACAGAAAAGGACTAATAAGACGCAGAAATGGATGGTGTGGGCAATTTCTCAGATTATCTCTACAGAAATATGCATTTCAAAATAAGATTCTAGATAAATAAAGGTTTAAACTCCCATTTCATTACACTCAATATTATTACACCTGCAGATAAAACTACTCCTCCGTTGTGTCAAAAAAAGTTTAAAAATACTTTTAAAAAATCTGATATAACAAGCAAGCAGCACAAGGTTCCTTTGGTCCAACTAGATACAATTAAAGTTTGTTCTGAACTGTGTTACTTTTGGTGCAAAGCCAATAGTGCACACCATCTAGTCAACACCCTTCCTCACCGTCAGGAATACTGGTGGCAGCACCCTGTTGTGGGGAGGCCCCTTATCAGCGAGAACCCGGAAACTGCTCAGAACGGAAGGAAAATAAAGTCCAGAGGGAGCTAAAAAGCTAAAACTGGGGAAAAGTCGCTTTTCAGAGGGATGACGACACAAAGAACCAGGGCAAAGCTACGACGGATAAGCAATCTGAGACTGAGAAAATTCCTCAGTACGCGCCGTTTGCAATTCAGCAAAACTGGGAATCGCTGGAAGGGGAGAAATGCTTTTGCGAGGCGCTCTAGATAATCTCATCTGATAAACCAGATAAACCCTTTAAAACTGAGGGAAAACCAGAGGCCTAGAAAGGTGACCTGGCACCTCCATCAGAATCTAAGCAGGTGTCCCGTCCTCACTGGCACTCACCAGGTAGTTGTCATCCTGGAAGGCGTAGTGTAAAGTGGTGATCCACTGACTGTGCCCGTTCACCAGAACGTCCCGCTCCTCCCGAAAGCACGCCGTCTACGAGGCAAGGTGAGACATTCAATCACATCATCCTGATGGCCATCTTACTGTAAACTTCGGTGTGAACGAATGAGGGATTCTATCCTTTTCTTAACGTTGTTGCTGAACATTATATATAATATGTCTCGATCATGATAACCAGACATTTGTACATCCTAAGTTTAACTTATTGTAAGTCAATTGTGTAGGCTAACTGGAAAGGGTGCTAAAAGAGAAAGACGCGTGCGATTGCCTGCATGGTATATCCACACACGGGTGTGCCTGCGCTAGGCAAAAGGCAATAGAGAAAGACCACACTGGCGCTAAACTAAAGACTGACATGTGCTGAAAATAGACAGAGGAAGCGTCAGTTTGTTAATGGCTCCTGGAAGCCCGGACCTCAGCTCTCTTAAGCATCTCCCACTTGTTGAGAATCTTCATGGCGAACACCCTGTCAGAGTTTTTCACCTTCACCACGGCAACCTGAAACGCAGAGCACAGGGGGAGCCTGATCAGGGTGATTCTCAACGGCATCATCATCATCATCATCATCATCATCTCGGGACACCCGAACACACGCCATAAAGGACCACGTCTCTATACATGTGGAACCATTTGAGTACGTTGTTGGTTAGCATTGATCCCCAGATCACGCTGCAGTCTCACATTAGAATTATTGTCTTCTTCTAGGATGTTTTTGTAGCATGTTGCTGCCACAAGCGAGATACAGACACATCATGTACCTCTGAGAAATGTCTGACAGAAGGATCAAAATATGAACTGGAAAGTCAAATCAAAAAGACTTCTGCGTATCCGAGGATTCTTTGGTTCATTCTGAAGCTTTGATCCGGGTCATGTCAAGGAACTCGACATTAAGTACCTTGGGCAGAAACACAGGAACACTGGCTTACACAGCTTCCTGGGAGAACTAAAGCCAGAATCCTACTTTGGAGCTCACGTTCTCCACCATTACCGTCACTTCTCTAACACTATACACCTTTTAGGCAGAAACACTGACTGTTTGGATTTAAGAGTGATTTCAAGAGTGGCTGTCAGACTGGGAAATCTCATGTCAGGAAGTAACACCGTTTCCCTGATCAACTGAGATAACTATGAAAATTCTCAGGGTGTCAGAGTAAAATGGAAACTTTTACCCAAATATTCCAAAGTGTAAGAAAAAAATCACACGGTGCAGTGATGGACGTCTCCCATCGCGTTGGCTACACAAACGTACGTGCAGACACAGAAAGCACAGCTTGAGAAGCGCTCCCCGTATTAAAATCACCAGAACTCTCTTGATTTCCCCATGAAAACGGATGGTTTTCAGCACCTTTTCCAAACAGCTAGCCTAGCAAACAATGTAACATTCATTTAAGAGTGTCATTTTGGTGCTCTAACGGAATCGACTGAACGGACCGACAGATCGCACTGATACGGCCCATCGTATTTAGGGTAATCAACAGGTAGCTCAGATACAACATAAAACTAACTGGACTGGGACTCTACAGGAGCAGGGATGGGTATCACAGGCATAAAAATAAATACATAAAATACATAAAATACCCATGCCTATATATTTCTATACAACCCAATGCAAAAATCCCTGAACAGCTACTGACACTTAAACACTGCAAGCAGGAAGCCATACTAAAATTACATTTTAACTAAACTTTACATTGGAAATAATATGCAGGGCACTTCAATTATAATTTCACGTATCACTATTGTTTTAATTATTGTTCTATGTATTACTGACAGAATGTTTACAACTAATGATACAAATAAATGACTAATTAAGGAATGTTAGACCCAGTGCTCGTATGGGGATTATTGGTTTGATATGTATACAATCAATGTAATACGTATACAATGTCTAATCAGTACTCTGTGTCCACATGGCTCTTTAAATGGTCCGAGTCCATTTGATGTTGTTTACGTTTCCTACAAATCCAGTAAGAAAACCCCAAAAAGCCAGAAAAGGCTTAAGTGGCAACGTGAGTCGGTTTTAAAGCAGT
>JAOVYW010000034.1:2476542-2491885 GCA_025775045.1 Hiodon tergisus
ATTCCATGATTCCAGGGAGAGTTCAGGAAGTGTTCTGAATTCCTGTTGCCTGTGATGCAGGAAGCATCTGTTTGCTGTAACTATTATTTCCATATAGCTCACAGGAAGCATGTTACCTTGAATGCCTCACCAAAACGCGACTCTTTGAATAGAGAATTGAAAACTAAACGACAAACAAAGTTCTTATAAAGTTAAGGTCTTGTGATACCCAAGCCAGGCATTCCTATTATACTCACAAACACACACCTTGTTTAAAAGGGAAGCTATCCATCATCTGCAGGCCACCAATAACCAGTAAGTCAGGTTGGAAATCCGGAAGTTTCTGCTCAAAGTCCTCCATGGAAGCCAGGTATGGATTATGATCATCACTGTGAATAATGTATCTGTGGAAAACAGGAGTTCATATTGTTGCAGGAACGACATTGGAACAACTAAATCGCTGTTCCACACAAACATGACTACATCTGGAATTAAATCAGATAGAGGGAGATTCACCGACCTGTTAGCCCTACGGGAGGTGTACTGGCCCCAGGTGGCCCCTGAGGGATACTCCAGGATGAGGTGGATATCAGGCTCCTGCACTGTGTTACCTGCCACTGTAGAGGGGAGAGAGGCAGCACACTGGCGAAAAGACAGCGGGACCATAATGGGAATAATATATATCTAACGTGATCTAATGGAAATGCACAGCATGGAAAACTAAACAGGTCAGCTACAGCACCTGGGTTTTGAATCAAAGCCAATAGAAAAACCTGAATGAAGCAATAATTAAGAATTAAAGTGATTACAAAAAACGTTTTATTTGTATCAATATAATTGTATATTCATGCATAGTAATTTCCGCTGAAATCCAAGCTGGGCAGTGCCCTGTAAAACATTACCATAATTTTCTACTCAGATCTAGAAACCTGCAGAGTGTGCACAGGAAGAAAATATATTT
Source organism: Hiodon tergisus (assembly GCA_025775045.1). NCBI lineage: Eukaryota > Metazoa > Chordata > Actinopteri > Hiodontiformes > Hiodontidae > Hiodon > Hiodon tergisus. Next base: position 2,477,483 of record JAOVYW010000034.1, read on the forward strand.
GAATGAATTGGGAGCATGACAGCAGTGTGCAGACTATTTTATTTTGATATTACATCTTTCTTTCAGTACGGCTCCTACTAGAGATATTTTGGATATGCATAAGTGTATACAACATTGATTGGCGGCTATAGTAAAATAGCGATGTTGTGAAGATAACACCACCTCTTTAAACCAAGTAAAATTTTAACAACTGACGCGTACGATGTTACATGTCCAAAAAGTAAAATAAGAGTTGAACCAACAAATGACTGTCCAAAGTTGAAATATTGTCACTTTACAAAGAAACACAAAATTATAGGGACCACAGTTGCACAGTTATCGACAGTGATAACAAACAAGGTAATTGAATGCATGATAACATTGTGCAACAGAAGGTACACCTCATCACCTCATGGTGCTCGGTTGTCTAAAGGTTACTGAGAGAGATATTCGACTGGGAGGGGCAGTCTTGTTCCCTTGATAAGTGTTAAACTGAAAACAGTGTTACTTTTAAAGTATGAGACCTGATTAATTTTTCTGTGGTCTCCCCTCCCCACAAATAAAAGTGGAACTGACTTCCATTAGTCCTTCCAATAGTGACTTCCAATAGTTTCTGTATATATAAATATAATTGCATAGTTACTCGTGAAACACATCACTAAAAATTATAAGTGCTTGCTCTTGTGTATGTTTAAATAGGTTTTATGTTTTAAAATGTTAACAGAACAGGTTTTTAACAAAGATTGCACATAACACCCTTAAAACGGTTACCTGTTATGTTGTGCGAGAGCGCGTCAGTGAAGTCTGGGCTGTAGCTGACCCCCAGAAGAACATCACACCCCTCGGTGGCCATGCGTCCGGCCATTACCACAGCATTCCCTCCCACTGACCAGCGGCTGCCAGGCAACTCACGAGAAGCCTCCACCAGCTGACTAAAAAGGGTGTCATTCCTAACAAATCTCCTGAGAGTATGTCAGGAAGGACGGGGAAAAAGGGGTAGAACTGACAATGAAGGTAAATAAACTTTAAAATGACACAGCAATCAGAAAACAAACTGTGGTGGCCAAATCATGCATGTCATTCAATAGATTATTAACCTCTAAGTAAGTCTGTGGTGTACTTAAAAAAGTTCGAAATTAGAAAAGACACAGAAACTTAAAACAGACCTCTCCGGTCACCTGTAGCTACAAGAGAATGAAACTCAAACTCAATGGACTGGCTGGAGCTTTAGGTTCATCCTGTTCAACATACAGTGAGATGCAACTTTCATGCAATTATCATCTCCAGCTACATATTTATGGTAGAAACCATTTAAAAGTAACAGAAGTTAGATATTTGGCCCGAGGTCCTTGTGGTATGATCCATGTTTTACTTGCATCAGCATTCCTAGACTCTCAATACCAGCAAAATATCTAGTCTCATACAAAGGGATATCACAAAAGTAGAATGAAGTAAGTGTGGTTTTTCAAACAAATAGTGGCCTTTGCCTTTGAGTAGAATAAAGCTGTGTGTTTCTAAGTGGATACCCACAGTGAAAAACAAAGATTTCGGGGAAAAAATTTCAGAACCTGGCTTTATTTTTGCTTGTTAAGAGATTTAAAAATGTAACAATTCCCTTCAGAAACGTACCTTTTTGTGTTTTTGTCTCACACCATGAATAATAATATGACCGGCAGCTGTACAAAATGTGGATGGAATTATGGTGGTATTCCCACATTCAACAACTCTGAAACCAAACTCCGCGGTGTATTTGGGAGGACCCATAAATTGAAGTCAACATTAATGGTCAGCCAATAGCAACCAATGACCTCCAAGCACGAAAGCCAATCAGGAGCTCCACCGCTAGTGTGTCTGAACAAAAGTAAAACCCAGAGCTGCTTTCGGTGTGTGTAAACGACACCTTGCATGAGCGTTTACCGAGCCCAGCAGACCCAGCAGGCCCGGGCTCACTCACTCAGACGCAGCGCCAGGGGGAAAGAAGAAGGCGAAGCTCTGAGCCAGCTGCTCGCCGTTCTCGATGAAGTCGTGGTGAATGGGCTGTGCCTCGGGGCGTATGCCCATCTTGTCCAGAAGCATGACACCATCCACGATGATATCCACACAGCCCCCGAAGCCTGCAGCACCACACAGTTTCACAATCACCTGTCCCTTTCGCACACATGAAGACAAGATTTATCCCTACATTAAACTGATTTAAACTTGTGTGACTGGATTAGTACACATTTGTATTGTCTAATTCACTAATTCAGTCTAATTTTAAGATCCTAATTCAAAAAGAGATTGAAAACCCACAAGGAACCGGACTGCTTCAGATCATAGAGGATTTATATATTTCTGGATTTGAATATAAATGTCCATTAAATCTAAAAGTTACACCATGCTTTGTTTTATCTGTAAATTGTATATATTATCTGTAAACCTTACATACATAAAGTCACCTGACTGTGACCTTATTTACACAAGTCTGCGGCTATACTGCTGCTCTGCAACCGGAATCTTTGGCTGCTATCGGACGTTTGTAAAATCACAGACGACTGCACAGAACCTGTTGTGCAGGAGAGAGCTTAAACAGCAGACACGCTAATCTCTGCTTTACTCTTCACGCACTTTGATCTCACGAAACAGAGGCAGGGTTTTGTCAGTGGTTTCTAAAATGAGCCCTTGTTAAAAAGCCTTGCTAAGGAGAAAATCACCTTTTTTATAAAAGGTCTTGACACTGCATAAGGGTATTCCGATCAACCATCAGCAATACAAGACCCAGCAATCATAAGTGAGGTTGTACTATTGCAAAAATACAGTTTTGTTATAGAAAAAAAAAAACATCAAATAATTTCTGGGCTGTACTGCACACTAGAAATAAGACACGCATAAAAATAGTTTGAGATATCTATTATCCACCTATAAAACAAATATTGATTCAGGGGTGTATGTCACTTGATCAATGTGTTTGTTCTTTTATAACTGGTAAGGGTGAATACTAGATATCCCTGTACATTTTCATGACTTTCTCATTTCCAGAGTGCAATTGGTCACACACCAAAGGTGTTTGGTAGTTAATAGCAATTTTGACTAATTATCTTATTTTCGATATAACAGATTCACTTACCAGCCTGTATCGTTTCTAAATCATGCGTACCGTAATTATATCACGTATTTTGTTTTTAATAAAGTCACTACTAAGGTGGCTCAATACTTTTCTAATTGTAAGTCAAATTGTTCCCTCATTTTTAGTTTAGTTTTCAGTTTATGGGCCACTTAAAATTACACCGATACCTGTATTTTAATGCCACTAAGAATAATAGCACTGACACTGAATCTGGAAACCTCGCAAAACAAAAAGTATATTATCATTCACTGTAATGCATGGACAACTGTATTGGGAAAGGAATCATGTCGCTATCAATTATATCGACAGTAGGTTGTAACGTTTAGAATTCCACCTCACATTGCTCGCTAAGGAAATTTGCCTAGTTAAATAAAATATAGGATACAAAAACGACAGTCGCTGCTGTCATAGAGACTAATATGCATTCGTCAAATTAACTGGTGGAGCGCTGTCTTACCTACTGCCACTCTGGGCCTGGCTAAATTGTTCATGCCCACTTTTCGTTCAGCTCGAAGCAAAGAAGATAATACGGTGTCGAGCCTCGCGTCCAACCTTGGGTCTTCAACAGGCGGCCGGAACCAGTACGCGAAAATAACCATCAAAAAGGTGACGAGGGTCCCATATTTAACTAAGAAACATCTATTGCCGACTTCTATCACCATAGTAAAATTGGGTAAATAAGAGTAAACTGAGAAGTGACTAACTAACGAGCAATCTCTGTCTAAAGCCCCTGGCTTTGCTTTGCCACAAATGAACGAGCAGAGTGGAATCAGCGCTACAACAAAGCGGAAGTCATCTCCTATATGTGTAGACAAGGCTCAGAAGCAGACTTTCTGTCTCCCCGATTATCTGTTTGGCTCGAAGATGCATCCAGTGCATCCATCCAAGTTTTAGCGCGATTATTATAATATCGACGATTGAATATTCTATCATAATCTGAAACACCAAGAGCTATTTTATCTGCGTGATTTTATTGTTAGACTTTATTTTTTTTTACGTTAAACGCGTAACGACAAAGCATTGTATAAAGAAAACACAGACACGACTGTACTACAGTATATTTTACAGCAGCGAATATTAGAAATACATGTTTTGCCTTTTGAGACCGTCAGCGCCCCCTTTCTGAGTACATCGTTTTAAATTCAGTGTCACTGAATAATTCACATACGCATAATTAATTTATTGCAAGATAAAGATTAAATTTGATTAGAATAAACAGACTACTTCTTTAAAAAACTCAAATAGTAAATCAAAACACTGAAGGTTTTTGCAATATGAACGAACATGTAATTTTACACATAAAACACAGGTTTAAAGACCTGAAGCGCCTGTGGTTTTCTAGTTCTATCGTAAATAAGTATGGATCTACATAAATGGCATAAACCCTAAAATATTGTATTGTTTCCACTCAAAGACTGTTATATGGCACAACTAATTTAATTAAATCATGCACAATTAATCTCACATATAAAATGCAATTTACACAATAAAATTGTTATTAGGCTCCCTGATAACGAACGTTGTATAAATATATAAAATGTCTAAATGGCGTCTATCAAGTTAGTTAGATGGCTACGATTACTCACATAAAATGCTTGTGTTAATGCTTCATTATATGGATTTTAAACACACGTCTAATAGGTTGACCAATGTATAATCTCAACAGGTGACCATATCTGATGTCTGATAGGCTTGCTCTTCAGTATCAAGGCGATACACAGGTCGAAGACTATATAATTTTATTCATTCAATCCGAATACGACCATTTATAACCATTAAAGGAAACGTTTCTGTTTCGACATGTTAGTGAAAAATCAATTGTATCTTCACCCCTCTCTGCAAGACAACTGGCAGGTTTTAAAAGTAACAAGTATTACGGTAACCACTGTCTACTTACTTTTGTGGCACCTTTCGTCAACAACTGAAGGTACAACGCATGAAAAACGTGTATTTTATATTTAGAAGACCAAATAACGGATTCCTAGTGCATCAAAATAAAAATAAAACCTTTCGTTAGAGAGGTTGAAGCCACTGCCAACGACTTTCGCAGTCAATGGATTCCGTCTGCTTAATTAGATTGAAGTCCGGCGTTATGCCCGGTAGCTCAGATTGTCAGACTTTTCTGGAAAAATGTGCTACTGCTCAGGATGAGCTGCACCGATCGAAAACATTAGGTAGCTCATCCTGTCAGACAGAAAGGACCGATCAGAATGGCCTGCCCTCTGCTTTTCAACTCATAATGCATTTTAACCCCTTAAAAACCAAGGTAGTTCATCCTGTCAGACAAAGAGCCAATCAGAATGGGCTGTCCTCTGCTTTTTCAATAATGTATCTTAAATTCTAAAGTGATTAAAGAAGTAAATACTTTAAAGATATTCATAAGTTAATTATGTAATAAAAGGAAGTCTGGTATATTGAAAACTTGCCGTCAATGGTAGCTCGGATTTAAAGGCTTGTATGGGGCCACTGCGCAGGTGCGATTTCAGAAAGCAGCACATCCTGAAAGACAGTTCAAATGGTCAGGTTAACCTGACAAATTGACCGGCCCAATCAATATGAGCTACCCGCAGATAGCTCAGATTTATGGGCGTGTTTTGAAATGATTTCACATCCGCATTATTTATGCGCATGCGCACTTTCGTAAGGAAGCACATTCTGACAAGTAGCTCAAAAACAAGTTGTGCAAAAACCACCTGTATATAAATGCTGCGCTCAACTTACTTTCTCAGCTGCACAATGTATCCTACAATTAAATGCTGCCGTTGATAACCGCATTTCCATAACTTTTACATCTGATAGGTGCACCAGAAAATAAAAACGGATTTACAAATGATTGTGAATTTCAGTCATTAGCTAACGGCATTTTTATTTATTAAATTGTAATACGATGGCCGTTTTCCTTGCTCAAGAGCAAGCAGCGGAGGACAATGTGCCAATTATACATTGGAAGGCGTTTCCGTTTGGGGCGATATACCATGCCCACCATGATAAAAAAAAAAAAAAAAAAACCGGCCTGTAATTGGTGAGGTAGGATCAACCGTTACATTGACGGAAAACAAAACTCCATTAACTTGAGATAACGGCCACCCCAACAATGGCGAAAACGAAAGTAAAGAATACAAAGTTTAAACGGAATTGGCCGCAATTCAGCAGTGTTGTTTTAACCAAACAAGGCGTCGGTGTGATTCATTAAGGGCATAATCATGTCAATATTTAACGGCAACCAGTTCATGAAAACAAAATGATTCCACTCAGGATACCACCTCAATGCCAACTTAAGCCCTAAAGACCTCAGAGGAAATTCATTCGCACATAGAACATCTAAACACATAAAATCTCACTCAATTTTGCTGGTTTATTATCTTTTTGAAAAGGACATTGTGACTTCTTTCCGTAGGATCTCTGGAAAAACAGAATAAATTAAGTATTTGGTCAGCTTATTTTTCTGTTTTAATTTTCTCATAGCAAAATACAAAACATAGCAAGGTATAAAAAAACAAAAAGGTTGAGTCTATTTTACAAAATGTTAACATTATTCTTGTACGGTACGCATCACCTGACCAAATACTTTGTGTACATCCACAGACACTAAAACAAGCAAGCTTCACTTCAAATAACCTTCAGATTTTACAGTGCATGCTATATATTCTTATTTTATACAAAACATTATTCCGTTAATCAAACTACTGAGAACGCATATCTGGTATCTGCAATAAAATTTGCTGTAAAAACCACTTTACATTTGAAATTATAAAAAGGAATGGCTGCCCTCGCATCAGACCTGTTTGTGAACATGGTGTACCACTTTGCATTCAACAGATTTTGTTGGTTGCTTGGCTTATATCATCCCAGATTACAAAATAAAGAGCATATGAAGGAATTGAAACGAACACTTTTTGGTAATTGATAAAGATGGGGGGAAAAAAGCCACATTCAGTCACTACTTTAATACACCCCATAACATGCGACTTTCAATTTAAAATGTATATGGTCTGGAGTCTGTAGTTAGCAGTGGTTGTCTTTTCCGCAGACCAGCGTTGACACAAAACTAACAGTCTAGTGATACAAATCAGCTGCCACGTTCAAGGTGGTACATTACCCCCATCTCTTTAAAAAGAACCAGAGACTCCTCACCCTCTGGCTAACTGTGCACCGAAAGATCATATAAAACGAAGAAAGAAAGAACATTTTTAAATATTTTTTTAAATCAGATAACCTGGGCCCAACACCTCCTGGTCTGCATGTGCATTTAAGGTTTTAGCTTTACCAACTGGTTGCCAAAATTCCTTGAGTAAATTTCAGTGTTCTAGCTATTTAAGAGTGCAGCTTCTTTTTGCACGTAAGCATGGCTCTGAATTTAGCCAATCATGGGGAGAAATCAAATCCCACAGTAGTGTCATCTTATACAGTCATTTTCAGATTAACCGTTTAAATTCCATCTCAATACGCTAACCGTGAATTCACTAGTTTGTCCAATACATCAAATACACACACTTATCTCAAGGAGGTCCAACAAATCTACATAACATTTCAGTCCTAGACCTTGTATTCAAGTTTCTAAGTGCCATGTTCTCGCACACACACACGCGCGCACACATGCACACACACACACACAAACCTTCACAAAAAGCACTGATGCAAGTCAACTTGATTCCAAATGTCAATGTAAAATATATGTACTTCAATAGCTCATTAAGAAAAAAGAAAAAAACCCTCCCCCTCTCCCCACAGATTAACCTTTTCCGAAATCCTTGAAAAAAAAAAAAATTAAATTACTAATGTGCCCTGTCCTTGGAAGGAAAGATGTGCCATCCACTTCTAAAAATATTTACACTGATAAAAAGACTAAAGAGCATCCCAAAACTGCTACCTTAGATTTTGAGATTTAAAAATATGAACTGACACTACGCAAGATGGGAGGGGGGCGATTAAATGATCCATTTAGAAAAACCTCCGCTATTTAAGAAGGCTGTAATAAGGCGATCTCTTGGCCATCCTAACTGAGCTTCCCCCGAGCTTAACCGCAGGAAGCCGGCGGAGATGCCCTCAGCGTATGCATTCGGCCAGGTTTGCGTGACAAACCAGGCAGATAATCCCATTGTCTCCCAACCCAGGCTTCCCAAATCAAAAGGTGGTTTACACCTTTGACATGACTGGTGACAAACACAAGTAAGCCATACAAGTAAAAAAAGCAAATCACCCTTTTATTGTAAACCTAAGTTTAGCTAATACAGGCTTGAGTTCATTTTTTTTTCCTCCTACCAACAAATTAAGCCTTTTATGTTATAATAACAAACTTTTAATTCTCAGCTTGACTTAGATCAAGAACGCATTTGTTGCAGCTGGACTACCGATACAGTTGCGGCATGCTTCTAAAAGGAGTGTTTGTCAAACACTAATATGGATGACTGATACTATGGAGAAGAGTCAAAACTATACTTTAGTAAAAATCACATTTTACAGATAAAATGCAGAACCCTGAAAGTCTTTAAAAAACATCCCACCCTGAATAAATGCTGTGGTTCCTTGACATTAAACATCTTAAAGCATGGGACTTCAAATCAAAGCGGAGAAGAAAAATAAGACAAAATATACAAAAACAAAATAAGGTAAAAGTGAACCCATAAAGCTTTGAACAGAACCTACGGTAAAAGTGAACCCATAAAGCTTTGAACAGAACCTACAGGCACTTTTCATCAGCAGTGGAATGTTTTCCTTTAAAAATAGGACTTAAAAAGTGGATGTATGAGTGGGTGCCTGCAGTGAGGGGTGTAGGTGTTTCTCCAGCTGGTGTTCTCTCCCCTCAGTAGTATCCCGGATGGTACTGCTGGCTCCATGGCTTCTGGTTCCAGAACTGAAAAGCGGGGAAGAAAAACTCCTTAAAAACTGGTGGCCAATTAACACCTTTCACTCTAGGTTAAGAAATATATCCCGATGGTACCAGATCAGTGGCTCTGTGTAACATTCACATCTCCAATGCCACTTTGAATGGTGCGAGTTGGAAAATGGTTTGTGTTTCCCACATGCATAAACCAACAGTGAAGTCAAACATTATGCATTACTTTTGCATATTTAATATAAACGACATGATATCTTCTGAATATAACATTTTTTCTCTTGTATAAAAATATATATAAATGGTATCAGCACATCGACAAACATTTGTATTCATCTTTGCCATTTCAAGAAAATATTGTTCTATAAAGACATACACCAATAGTAACGCAAGTTTACCAAATCTATAACCCAATAACACATGGAAAACGATAATGAATTTCATACCCCTTGTTGCCAGCTCTGGTTGAAAGCCTGGGCCTTATTCATGCCGAAGTTGCCGTTCTTGAAACCACGGTTATTGCCTCCCCGGCCTCTGAATTTCTGCAAGTACGCAAAATCCACCAAGTGTCTTGAACTACATGTTAAATGGCTCAGGGAATATTTCTCTATTTCTGTAGGTTGATGTACAAAACCAATATTTCCAACGGCTTTGACTATGATGGACTGGAACCAGAACCGCCACTATTCAAACTAGCGCCCCCTAGTGGAGTATTTAGACAACTGACATCCACGCACTGCCAATACAGATGCAGGCTTGCATTATGTGAAAGTTTACATGGATCTGTTTGAAGAATAGTCACCATATCCTAGGCCTCCCACCTGGTTAAAGTTGCCTCGGTTTGCTCCGCCTCCACGGTTCATGTTGCCCCTGTGCATGGCGCCGCCTCTGTTGCCCATGTTACCCCTAGCAGGCCCACCCCTGGGTGCCCCGCCTCGGTTGGGCATGCCTCCACCACGGTTGAAGTTGCCTCGGTTGGAGAAGCCCCCACGGAATGCTGGTGGCGGCAGGAACCCCCTCGGCGGTCTGCTGAAACCTCCCCGAGGGCCCGGCACTGAGGAGAAGAGGCGGGCGAATGAGGCACGCGGCACCTGAACGGGTTCGCCTTCCCCCCAGCTTCACCCAATGGATCAATCCGGTGAAGTCACCATCATTAACACCCAACTCAGTCAGAAGGTTCAACTCAGAGACACACACACACACACCTCCTCTGAAGTTGCCTCTGTTCTGGAACCCTCCTCTGCCTCCTCTCGGGCCCTGTCCGCCTCCCCTGATGAACTGGTTCTTTCCTCCCCGCCCTCGGTTGCCTCCCCTCTTTGGGGGGACTCCGCCCTGGTTGGGCTTCTTCTCTGGGGGCAGAGCGCTCTTGCTCTCCTCCTTGTACTGCTCCAGCAGCTTGGCGGCTTCCTCCTTCTGCAGCTCCACGTAGGTGACCTCACTGAAGCAGTCACCCACCTCTGGCAGCGTGTAGATCCCTGTAGAAACCCAGACCACGAGGATCCACATTCAGTGCACAATCTAATAACTTCTTTATAATGAATCAGATGGAGTCGGTTAAACGGCTGGCATTCCACTGTTGCTTCCGTAACTCAGAAGGTGCCTGTATCTAAAAGGCCCTCCTGCACCTTTCATTTTGAGGACAGCGTGTTCGGGGACATCTTTGCCATCCGTTTCTGCCTTCTTCTGGGTTCGTTCCTTGTAGTCCTCGTCCGTGGGGCAGACCACCACAGCCTTGCGTTGGAACCCAGCAAACAGGCACATTTTCCTTCTCTGAGCAGGGGCTGACACGTTGGTCTGTTGAGAGAGGCCAGGGTTACAGGTGCTGAGAAACAAATCCATCCTAAACTGACAATACTGAAATATATACGCATATTGGACAATACACATAATATAATGGAAACATAAAATAATAGCAACACATTTATATAACACTGGGGCAGCTGGTGGTGTAGTGGAAAAGAGACAGGCTTAACCTGAACTGCTAACTATCCAGCTGTATAAGTGGATGAATGTAGTAATGGTAAGCTGTGGAAGTCACTTTGGATCAAAGTGTCTGCAAAGCAACTAAACATGTATGCATCAAAAGAGTGACCATATAGTGTTAACATGAGCCCACCAACAGTACAATAAAAAAATCTGAGTAATAGATAATAAAACACTGGGTAAAAAGTAAAAAAGTATGGCAGTGCTTAAAAGCAGAAAGAAAGATATGGGTAGTTTAAAGGTTTCAGACTGGATATAAAACTAGAACAAGGTTTTGGCTCCATGTACTTTGGAAGAGAGTTCCACAGCAGCCTGGTCACCCTAGTGGTAAAGTTTGGTGCAGTCAGAAACCAGCTGGCATCAACTGACCGGAGTTGACAGGAGGGAGTGTGTTTAAGCATTAGGTCAGTGAGGTATTGAGGAGCAAGACCATTTGGGGTCTTATACGTCAGAAGTTACTATCCTGAACGGAACAGTAAGCCGGTGTAAAAAAAAAAAAATAATTAGGCGAGCTATGCTCTCTTGATTTTTGTGGGTCAGAATTTGAGAGTCTGAGATTTGATAATGTTGTATCCGGTTACATTTTTTTCAGTTGTACAATGTAGTCCAGCATTACAATAATCCAGCCTACTAAAAGCACGAATGAGTGTCAGCATCCTTGAAAAGATATGAGCAATACAGAAATTCTCAGAAGTATGCTCAGTTTGAATAACACGTTTTTACATAAAAGGGAACACTTTAAAAGTGGGGGCCTGTAGGCACACAATGTAGACAGAGTGCATCTCAGTGCATCTGGGACACACCTGGTCCAAGATGTAGTTCCGTTTTTTGCGAGCTGCGATCTCAATGAACTTGCCGAGGAACAGAGGGGCACGCTGCGAGATGGCCATCAGCTTAGTGATGTCCTTCGACTGTCGCTTCAAGCTACCGATCTGCACAGGAAAGGCAGGTTAAGTATTGTATAGACTTTACACCAGGCAAAACAAAAAAACAATCCACGTAGACATGGGTGCTAAACCTCCCTGCAGGCCTCACCATCATTTTCTCCAGGATGGTGTTGGTTCCGAGGATGTTGTATTTCCCAGGGTTCTCCTCTGTGTGCTTTGTAACCCAGGCTGTTTTGCCTGCTCCTGGGAGGCCAACCATAACGATCACCTGCGCAGAGCACGTAACGTGAATGAAAAAGGTGAACATATGCGCAGGGCTATATCACCGCCGCCGCGGTTACCACACAGCAGGGCTATATCACCGTCGGCGCGGTTACTGCGCATCAGGGCTGTATCACCAACGTCGCCGCGGTTACCGCGCAGCAGGGCTATGTCACCAATGGCCATCGCGGTTACCTCGCAGCCATCCTTGGTTTCAGGTCCCTTCGGCCCACGGACCCGCTCGTCCACCGGGATCTTCTGGAGGAAGGTGAAGCCCTCTGGTTGGGGGAAGTACGGCGCCTCCCTCTGGCCAAAGTTGAACTCCACGGCGCAGTTGTGGCAGAGGACGTGGGGGAAGAGAGGACGCCCAGCCAGGGAACTTTTGCTGACCCGGAAGGCCACGCCCAGGTCCTGCCCGTTCTTTGAGAAGGAAAGCTCGACTTCCTCGCCCTCAAAGCTCTGCCACACGAACACACATCAGTAGCCATTAGCAACTGCTCTCAGACCGGCCAAACAGCTCCATTTTACATTTAAAAATTTTACTTGCTGATTTTAAAAAATGTCCTCCATTTATCAACGTTTCATTTGATTAACATGCAGTTAGTAGTAGCAGATTAGTGAAGCACACAGCCACGTGAAACAAAAGAAAATTAGCTAGGGCACTTACAATTAAGCACCCAATGACATCGTTTTCATCATAGGACTCTCCATAGTCTTCTGTCACACAGTTGGTGGTTTTCTTTCCCTTGACAGAGTAAGCATAGGAGTACTCCTCCTCGCCTTAAAACAAAATGCAATATATACATTTGGTCAATTTTACATAGACACCAATTTCACTTCACATACCTTGAGGCATTCGTTAATTTTTCCCAACTTAAACTTGGAATGGCCAAATATTTCTTAATTTCCTCCCCCAAATACAGAATCAGCACTAGTGCTAATCAAGCCTTATTTGTTACAGTGCTTTTTAACAAATAGTGTCATAATGCAGAGAACAGACTGCATCAAAAACCCAATAAGTCAATTGAGAAAAGCTGTAAAATTATTCCCTGACCACAGAAGCGGTAGAGGGATAATGCATTTCAGCTCGCAATTCTAAGACTGTGAGGAAGTGAGGAAGTACGACCAGACTCCAATCCTGGCTGCCTTCGAGCCACCCGTCTCCATCATACTGCAGGTTACACAGACCTCACGAGAGGTTAAAGCTGATTGGAGAAGAGGCACGCCCCTCTCTGTGGGACCGCAAACCTCCAGCACCCGAGAAGCCCAATTAACAGCGCTGACTGCCCCAACAACAAACACCATCAGAACTAATATCGCCCATGCCCAGGAAATGGGTACGACATAAAACGGTTACAGCAACACATTATAGAAAGTTATGAGCAGATTTCACAGATAAAGCGGAAGCCCTTGAAGGAGGTAATCACAACGCATGGACGACTGCATTCTGTCGAACATCGGAAATTCGGGGCGCCCAATCGTATGTACTCCTATGCTTCACTGAATTAATTCACCAATGTGTGAGCGTTGACACTGGATGGACTCACCTAAAAGGAGGCTACTGCTGGATAGGGACCAGCCCAGCAGAACTTCATGGATCTCGATGCCCTTGCTGGAGATGTGCTTCACAGGAATCTTCTCAGTGATCTGCTCAACCACAACAACACGGGTATGGGCGACGTGAGAGAGTGACGGGACGGGGCGGGACGGACACACCCCAGCGTCGCTGTCAGCAACATGAGAGCGTGATGGGGCAGACACACAGCAATGTGGGCGTGAGCAATATGAGTAAGTGACAGGTACGGGAACAGAGAAACGTGGTCGTGTGCGCGGCGAGCGACGGGTACGGGAACAGAGAAACGTGGTCGTGTGCGCGGCGAGCGACGGGTACGGGAACAGAGAAACGTGTTCGTGTGCGCGGCGAGCGACGGGTACGGGTACGGGAACAGAGAAACGTGGTCGTGCGCGCGGCGAGCGACGGGTACGGGAACAGAGAAACGTGGTCGTGTGCGCGGCGAGTGACGGGAACAGAGAAACGTGGTCGTGTGCGCGGCGAGCGACGGGTACGGGAACAGAGAAACGTGGTCGTGTCTGCGGCGAGCGACGGGTACGGGAACAGAGAAACGTGGTCGTGCGCGCGGCGAGCGCCGGGTACGGGAACAGAGAAACGTGGTCGTGCGCGCGGAGAGCGACGGGTACGGGAACAGAGAAACGTGGTCGTGCGCGCGGCGAGCGACGGGTACGGGAACAGAGAAACGTGGTCGTGCGCGCGGCGAGCGACGGGTACGGGAACAGAGAAACGTGGTCGTGCGCGCGGCGAGCGACGGGTACGGGAACAGAGAAACGTGGTC
>JAOVYW010000034.1:2505623-2523276 GCA_025775045.1 Hiodon tergisus
ATTATTATTATTATTATTATTATTATTATTATTATTAGAAGAAGAAGAAGAATGCTTAGCTATTAAAATAGATAGTGATAGGTGATATGTTTTTGCTGATACTTTACAATTCACAGTTGGCCATCCAAAACTCATGGCTCTCCAGTGACACAATGTACATTTTGAATGGTACATCCTTGAATGGTACATATGGTTAAATCTGCCTGTTAGGTAATTTGTAGTTATAATAAATAGGCTGAGAAAAAGTGTTAATCATACTATATCAGTTCCACAGGATCAAGGAAATGTCTCTGGTTGGAAATTACGTAATTGAAGATTGGCAACAGATAATGAGGCTCCGTCCCACTTTCGGTCATTGTGTTTTTTGCAGGATAGTCGTGTCCGGGGCCTGGGTGTGATTCCAGTAAAGGGCTTTTACTTGGCTCTGAGTCATGGAGCACGTGGTTGAGAGAGATCAGACAATGGCAACAAGCTTCCCCACCGAATGGGCCGTAACCCTGCTACAATCCCTTTTCCTCTTCTTTCCCCAGACTTCCTCCACTCCCTCTCCCACCCTCTCCCCCTCAGCGCCTCCCCAGTTCCCTCCCTCCCTGCCCGTCTCTCTCCCGTTACCCTCGTTCACTGGTGTAGGAACCCTGCTGCGATCCAGGCTCCCCTGCAGTCAGACGGCTGGATGACATCATCTGGGCTGTGTGAGTGGAATAGCAGATCAAGGAGGTGCGTGTCTATGCATGGTGCATGTGCCCTCAAACGCACTCCCTGAAACAGCCCCAACACCACGCTCTGAGACACAATGCCCAAGAGACAACCTACGCCTTCCCTCCCCCGAACAATTTCCGTTTTTCATTGCTCCCCTCATGCTAATGCTAATGAAGATTTTCTTTCCCTGACACGCTCTAGACGTTAATTTAGCAAAGGCTAACCATTTTTTGCTATATCAATATCAATATCAGCATGTATACATAGCTATGCTGACACCAGTGTGTGCTAATGGGGAATGGGGTGACGCATCCCTGCTGGTAATGTTCACAACTTACGGTTTAGTGCAGGTGGACAACACCCCTCTGTATGATGTCACCCCCATGCAGAAAGAAGCCTTGGGAACAAAATGATGCAAGTTCTGGTAGATTGAACTAAAACATGTTTAATATTCAGCTCACGCTCAGCATTTCATTTGGTTTCGCGCTGTGAAAAACTGCTTTATTTCTCTCCATCAGGCAGGCAGAGCTTCTGGTGGAGTCAGTGGTTACATTCTTTGAGTTTCATTTTAAAGGCTCTGCAATCATTTATCTCTGTGGTCTGAAAACCTGATCCCAGATTACCTTGGATATAACTAATCACATTTGTGAGCTATCTCCACTAAAATTATATCTTTTATTTATTTATCTAAAATTGACACTTGTGTTTTTAAATCTGAGTCTTAGTTTTTTTTGTTTTTTTTTGGTTGGCTGATAATTTTAACCACGGTCAGCCATGGATTTAAAAATTAGCCAAGCTCCAAACTAAGCATCTACCATCCTTCATTCCATCATTCCTCTCAATATGGCCGAATGTAAGCAAACATACAGCCTTCATTCCTCCCAATAAGTCCCAAATGTGAGCTAACATACAGCCTTTAAACTCTCCAGAGATTGCCTGGACTAAAAATGTAATATTATTATTATCATTGCAGGTGCTAAGAGACTTTATTTAATGGTTTGCAAGTATTCTTCTTTATTCTACTGTTTGTCTCAAAAATGGCCAGAAAAACTTATAATAAATACATTTAAAAGTGTGCATACGGTTATGATCAATCATCATTATCAAAGTTATCAAATTATCAAATTCCTGAATAAGATTTAAAATGTGCCTCAAATCATTACCAGTCAGTTCAAATGCCTGTATATTACCTTGACGGAACATTTAGCCCTATGAGTCCACAATCAAGCCAAAGATATATAATTCCCTGAGCCGGTAATTAGTCAAATACAATTTTGGATTTCAATTTGGATACAATCCTTTATATTTAACATATAAAACGTATTTTTTTCAATGTATGTAAATGTTTTAGTTAAATAAAGACCAAACATTTTACTTATTTGAGAACCAGGCTGCTTACGAACCAATCAGAGTTAATATTTTAACATTTGTGTCCATAATCCAATTTTGAACAATATCAATAAATTAAATTTGAACAAAACATGTATTTTAGTGGCTGTTGGTTAATAACTTGATGGGACAGGGTGTAAAACTAATTCTGCTTCAGACCTGAAAATAGCAGGTATTGCACTAATTAAATATTTAAGGGTTGAAGTAGAACAAATCTTACCATAATCACAATTAAGTTTAAAGGCATACAGTGTTGGTATAATTTTCTTCAAAAGACCAAGTTCTGCGCTCCCCATTCCACAGACCCATGTTTTGCTCACTTTTGTTTTCATTGGTGCTGACCTCCCCACTTGATTTTCGGTTTTCCATTTAAACCATGCACTTCTCTTCATTTGGGGCGAGTTTTTTGTGTTCTGTTCTGCTTTTGTATTTATTTCGAGTTTAGTTAATAAAGATTATGTTCATTTCGTTGAGCTGTGCTTGGGTTCGTTTTTGCTTTGGTGCTTTGCAGAATCAGAGCGCTTTAATTTTTGTAATTAGCATTGCTGCAAATATTGGTACTTCTCCACTGTGAAGGATTTTCTTTTTCATTAATTTAAAAACATGAATGCTCAGGGTATTTGGGTGAAAACCAAAGGAACAAAGGGCTGGCTTTGGAAGAGAAGTTGTGAGACTACTGTTCAAACATAACAGGCATGAGGTAAAATCAGCAAGGAACTAAGCAGACGTGGTTTTAGACAGACGAAACTTCAAATAGATTTCAATTAAAATGTATTTTTATGGTTGTTGTACAAATGTGTAGGAGAACCATCCCAACATGCAATATCTGCCTTTTCAACATAGTGATAAGTGCATTTGGGACTTTAATGATTCAGTAAGACTGGTGAATTTGCAGACAAACATGTCAAAATATAAAACTTGCATATTAAATATAAAAATATGAAAGAATCTGCAAGGTGAATCATAACTGCATGAGTGATGCATCCCCCCCATAGTTACCAAATTAGATGAACTAAGATATACATTATTTAGGTACCATATGCGGCAAAATAAAGATTTTTATAATTTCCTGTTGTTTTATTGGGCACCTGCAGCAGTCAACAAAGAGTTAAAAGACAAACCCATTTCAGCTCTCTTTCTAAAAGATGCTCGCTGGCCCATCAGGTGCCGTTCCCTTCTCACCCAATCAGAGAGCTTGGTGGTGATGTCATGCTTGTCGGACTGGTGGCGATGCTGATGCTGCTGAGCTCTGTATCCGAGCAGTAGTTGCCAGAGAGAGAGAGAGGGTATCTGAGGGCTGTGAACATCACCTAGGAGGGGGTAAGTTGACGCTAAGAAACAGTAAAGAAATGCAACAGCCTTCTTTCCATATATGTTGTTGTCAGGTGATTTGGCATGGTTATTTTTGAGGAGATAAAGAAGCCTTGTCTTTTCTGGATCACTGTTTTTAATTCTGTTATATGTGTGATTTCGCGAAGGACAGGTTTTCTCTGTAGTTTATTGGAGTCATAAATTATGCATCTTCTGCAGCTGCTTTGTGGAAGTAGATTTTGTAGTGTAGCTTCCTGGTCCCATGCTGATTCTCTTCTTCTGTTTTTTGTGGAAGTAGATTTTGCAGTGTAGCTTTCTGGGCCCAGGCTGATTCTATTCTGCTGAGCTTTGGGACTGTTGCAAAAGACAGTAAAACGTAGTGAGTGGACCAGTCTGTAGTAAGCATATGTTTTTTTGTTGCTAAATTATGTTTGCGGACTTTGCTTTGCATTGCTGGCCATCTGTGATTAGAATGGTAGATAAACCTTAATACATCAAAAAAGGGGGGAACTCAATGAAGGTATATTTGATGGAATCATCAATGTTCCATCGATGTTAGATGAATGTTAGATCAGAATGTTTTTTATTTTTATTATTTTTTACCCGGGCAACATTAGATAGGACTGCAGCCAAACACAGCAGGAGCTCCCTTAGAACAGATCACCATGAAGAAGGCTGGTTTCCTTCCTTTCAGCTGACAACAGACGAATAATGGACTAGCCTTGCAGGATTCATGTATTGATCCGAGTCCTGGGTGGCTCTGGGAGTTGCTGAGAGGAGGGGGGTTGCTGGTTTAAAGCCTTTTCAGTGTCAGTGGCCAACCTTGGTAGCGCAGTTCTAACAGCAGCCAAGCAGTTGCACATGTCCCTCCCAGTCGTTACTGAATAAATATTTAATTTACAGAACTTACCGGTTTCTAATGGGTTTGGAAGATGCACATATCTATACAATGGTGTCTCTCAGACCTTAATATGAACCCAGTGACATGCATTCATAACGAATTACACTAATCCTTCAAGCTTTGCCTACAGTTATTGTACATTAATGGTGTTACCAACCTTTTAGGGAACAGATTTAATGTTTGGTTTTGTTTTACCAGAGATGTCCAGATGTGGTAACGGTTGTTATCCTGCAGAGCGATGAAATTGCAATCACGATCAGATTTATGAACACATGTGGCATTTGACCTTTTCAACATTAAATTAATCTACCTTTATTTCAGATACATAGTGTGGAACATCAGGCCAACAAGTTATTATAAATTTTGTTCACATTTTGTTCACCAAGGCCTAATTTCAGACTCTTTTTAAAATAGGAGAAATCAGACCCTTCCAATTGGATATTTTAAAATAACTTTGCTGGTTCTTTTTGACATGTAATCTATAATTCATAAAGAAGGGAATTTACTGTGTTTAAAGATGTATCAGTTGTATTGTTTATGCTGATGCATCTGGTGTTATTAAAAGGTGATCTGACCATGTTGCTGTAAATTAGACATGTTGCTGTAAAATAGACCTTACAATTAGATATTGTACGTCACGAGAATGTGGAGAGAATGGAGAGAGAGGGGAGCATGGCACCCCTATGGACGTTGCACCCCTATGGAATTATTTAGCATAAATCAAATGGACACGATTCAACGTTGCTTGACTTTAAATTGTGTTTTTTTCCCATGACATCACGTCACTCTTTCCATTTGTTTTTGTTCGTGTTCTAATTTTTGTACAGCACTGAGGGAGTGCCTTTAAATATGGGACAAGCCTTGTGTGGTTCCGTTAGCATGGCTCTCGTCCTTCTCCTGTTGAGGATATCTGCACGCTGGATTGCTGAGAGATAAGAGCTGCTTGGGTGAACAGAAGCATTTGTGTGCGTAGGTGAAGTATGGGGAGGCCATTGATAAGGGTGTGGCCTGCTGGTGTGGTCGTTGCCCTCAGCATCCTTTGTAATTTGCCATGTGTCAGAGCTCTGATTGATCACGCTGCAGAGGGGAAGCCTCTTTGTGTTTCAGATTTAAGCCCTTACTAACCCCAGTTGGTCCATAATACAGCGTCAGGAATATCATCACATGCAATGATACCATTTTAGTCTTACAAAAACTCTAAATCAAAATTTCGGCACATATTTTAAAATATATATTTAAATATGTTAATAACTGTTAATACATTTTTTTTAATTTTAAGGACATTTTTATATTTAACAGAAATTTTCAAATGTTTGATACATTTATTATGTTTCACTCATATATAAGTTTTGAATATGTATTATGTGTGTGACACTCATAAAATGATAAATAATTTCCACATTTATGTTTCTTTTATTAACAAATGTTTAAAAATGATGTTTGAAAGTTTTTTAAAGAAAAAAAAAATGATGCATGTTGTCATCTGTTCTAGGGATGGTTTGTGGTTGCAGCTGTTCTGAGGATGGTTCACTTATGTTTTGCTTGTGTGAAAGAAAAATATTCTCAGTTCATTTGCAAATGTCAAGAGTCGAACTCCTGGAAGAGTTTGTTGTGTGGCAAACGATGGCGAACTGTAGGTTTTCTGTTTGAAGTTCATCAAGTTCATTCTTCAAATTTGGGCAAATAGCGATACACAAATGCTGCTTGAAAATACCAAAATTTTTTTTTGAGTTTTCCCGTCAATAACAAGAGCTTTGCCCTGCTAAGAAAATGTAAGGGCGAGAGACCACATCAGTGTGGAGATAAAAAATGGGGTGGGACGTGAGGTGTGCGTAGAGAGTAGGAGACAGAGGGAAGAACGTGTGTAATTAGAAAGAGAACAAGTGCCCAGAAAATATTAGAGAGGGAGAAAGGAAAGAAAGACAGGAGTTAACTGTGGAGGAGTTGAGAGAGAGGGGTTTATTGTTTTGACAAGGCCTCCACCCATGGGAAATGTGTGTGCTCTGGAGACGAAAATAAAAGTCACTCGCAGACACGGTCAAGAGTGTGTTCCAGCTTTCATTCTCATTGCACTCACAGCAAAGGAACAAAATTCTTCGGCACTTACCACAAACGCTACAATATGCTCAGTTCCTGGGAGTCCACTGGCTTTTACGCCAGTATGGTATACTTGACCTTCCAAAAACTTGCCATCTAAAACTTAGTGCTTTACTTCTATGTTGTCATGGGGATAATTCAAACTATATCAGGCTTTTTTCTTAGCCTCAACTTCAAGACTTGGGTAATACGGGCGGAGGCAATTTGTATGTTTCACACATTTATAAATGTTTGCAAAATGTATAAATGTATTTATCATTTATTTGAAATATTTGTAAATAACAAATTTTTATGTGATATTTCCTTATTAAAATTTTCTCACCTAGTAACTATTCAAAACATTTATATATGTGTCAGGCAGTTGCATGATAAGCATTTAATAAGCGGTAAATATTTTCTTTCAAGACAATTACTCAATAATTTAAAGCTGAGATTTAAATATTGATAGACATTCACAATGGAGAAATGTTTTTTATTAAATACACAATATGGACAAAAGTATTGGGACACCTACACATTACACCTACAGGAGATTTTATGACATCCCATTCTAAATCCATAGCCATTAATATTGAGTTGGTCACCCCTTTGTAGCTATAACTGCTTCCACTATTCTGTGAAGGCTTTCTACAAGATTTTGATTGTGTCTGCTGGAATTTTTGTCCATTATTCCAGAAGAGCATTTGTGAGGTCAGACACTGATGTTGGACGAGAGGGCCGACCCCAGAAAAACCACCCCATAGCATTATCCCTCCTCCACCAAACTTTACAGTTGGCACTATGCAGTCAGGCAGGAAACCTTCTCCTGACATTTGCCAAACCCAGACTCGTCAGATAGATCAGACTGCCAGATAGAGAAGAGTGATTTGTCACTCCACAGAACACATTTCCACTGCTCCAGAGTCCAGTTGCAGCGTGCTTTGCACCACTCCATCCAATGCTTGGCATTGTACTTGGTGATGTAAGGCTTGCATACAGCTGCTCGACCATGGAAACCCATGCTATGAAGCTCCTGGGGCACAGTTTTTGTGCTGATGTTAATGCCAGAGGAGGTTTGGAACGCTGCAGTTATTGAGTCAGCAGAGCATTGGCGACTTTTACGCACTATGCGCCTCAGCACTCGGCGACCACGCTCTGTAACTTTATGCGCGGTCTGCCACTTCGTGGCTGAGTTGCTGTGGTTCCTAAACGCTTCCAATTTGCAATAATACCACTTACAGTTGATCGTGGAATATCTAGGAGGGAAGAAATTTCACAAACTGACTTGTTGCAATGGTGGCATCTTATTACAGTACCACGCTCAAATTCAGTGAGTGCTTTAGAATGACCCATTCTTTCACAAATGTTTGTAAAGGCAGACTACATGGCAAGGTGCTTGATTTTATACACCTGTGGCAATGGGGCTGAATGAAATACCTGAATTCAATGATTAAGCGGTGTGGCCCAGTACTTTTGTCCATATAGTGTATGCGCTAACTGTAAATATTTACTGAAATATGAGTAAAAAGTGCAATTAGAAGTAGGTGTTTAATGTCACATTTCATACCCTGTAGATCATGAGCCGTTTTTGTATTGATGGTTACTGAGCCATAGTCAAATTAGTCTATCTCTTACTAACCTCTAATAGACTAACATGACTACCATGAGCCTTGAAGTAAGCAATTACTGTATTCAGCTAAGTAAAACACTAGTTTTCAATCTGTTTTCAGTCTGCTTTTGGCTTCTTTAAGGCAATCAACATTGTTATACTTGGCTTGAAATGAGTCTGTATCTAAATCGAATGAGCTTACTTAATAAATAAAAAAACGAATCAAAATAAATTCAAGATTGAATGTGGATTGACATTTTGTTTCTGACTCTATGTCATTCTCATCCTCTTCAGGACCAACGCTGTCAGTACCTCCTGTCAGTAAGCTGTTTGGTGTGAAACATTTAACCAAGTGCCAGAATGACCCTTGCAGGTATGTGGAGAGCAACATCTAGTTCTTTTCCATTGAATATGTATGCCCTTTATCACAGTGAACATCACTTTTTTATACTTAATTACGTAGATTAAATTTATGAAGAATTTAGGGGTTTGAATGTAAGGCATGAATACCACAGTACACAGTAATTATATCATAGCAAAATGTCTATGTTTGCATCTTCGCACATGTATCCAGCCAAATTAACATTGTTAGCAAATCAGAATCCACTTGTTTGTCATGTTGGTCCTGTTCTTTTCCATAGCATACAGAGAGAAGATGAAGGAGCTCCCCCTGGTGTCTCTTTTCTGTTCGTGCCTGCTCTCAGAGCACCAGGGCAAGCCGACATATAAGGCTGAAGGTAAAAGACCAACAGAAGCAACACTACAGGCAATACAATAGAAGGAAAATTGTCAGATTCCTATACGTTATATAATCTGTCCCATAGCCATTGTTCAGTAATCTGCTGCCTCTATCTGGCCATAGTTAGTGTTTTGTATGAACTCTGATCTTCTACTCCAGATGCAGTAGACCTCAACTGGTGTGTCATCAAAGACGTGGAAGTGATAGAGCTCAACAAACGGGCATCTGGACAAGCCTTTGAGGTGATTCTCAAGCCCCCCTCCTTCGACGGCGTACCTGAATTCAACGCATCCATGCCCCACCGCAGGGACCCCTCCCTGGAGGAGATCCAAAAGAAGCTGGAGGCAGCCGAGGAGAGAAGAAAGGTGGGCCAAGCCCGAAAGGTTGAAGGATCATTGAGATCAAAGTTCCTAAATACCTCAAAATATGCCTGAGGTGGCCTTCCAACTCAGGCGGTCAGACTGAGCCCTCCTGAGTGGCTCAGTTGGTAAAGCCAGTCACCTGAACGCAGACTGAGCCCTATGTGTCTCGTTCGCTAAATGCATTCGTCTGAGCCTGAGAGGCTGAAACAGGCAGGGCTTCTCTTTGCTCGTCACTAACAAACTGTCAGCTTCCTGGGAACCTGAAGGCTGTCGAGATGAAAGCACCTCTCTTCCAATAGTCACTGAACCTCTCGTGCAAGTCTGTGTAGCCTGTAGAATTATATAACAGACGGATGACTCGAAAGCGACCAGGATTGGAAGAGACTTCCTCACCTTTCTCATGTGTGGTGGCAAAATTCCTAGCAACAAATTCCTAGATACGTTTGCACAATTGATGATTCCAAACTGGGAACAAACTGAAAATAATTGTCTGCAAGCATCAGGTATGGTAAAGCAAAGCAGACAGGACTGATGTGTCTTTTCTCTGAATCTCCCACACGTTGCCCACACTAACGGCTCACTCTCATCCGTGAATTATTCATCTCCCATGTGGGCTTTTCATTTACTGTGCTCTGTGATGAGAGCAGTCTGTTTTATTTGGGTAGAATATAATTTCAGAACAAAAAAAATGCATCCAAAAAATATTCTAAATATTAACAGTATTATGTAAATATGCTTAGTAGCTTATTTGTCTCCTGAATGACATGCATATTTGTATACTGATAATATTTGGATGACCCCACCTAGTAAGTCATTTCCCAAAAATGTACATCTGCCCTCCTATTTGGCTCAGTCACTAAAGGTGGTTGCCAGAGCCTTATTAGCTGGAGTTTGCTGGTTGTAATCCAGCTCATTTCATTATCTACTTGTGACCAGGAGATCACAGATGCTGTGCACAATTGGCCTTGCACAAGCCCGGCAAGGATGGGTTAAATCGGTTAAACTTCTCACTAACAAGCGCCCCTGTCCGCTTCCCGGGTGCCTGCAGGCCTGAACTATTGTTGGAATCTCTTCCAATCACCACATAACCTCTAATGCAGGCTGTGTAGTCTGTAGAGTGGAGAAGAGACGGGCAGCTGGAAAGTGACTACTCATACTCCGCTCCCTCGCTGTGTGAGATGGTGGAGTTTGTAGCATAATTGGCGATTCCAAATTTATTTATTTTTTTTAATGTAATGACATCTTGTCCTCTCCCTAGTGCCAGGAGGCAGAACTGCTTAAGCACTTAGCAGAAAAGAGGGAGCATGAACGTGAAGTCATCCAAAAGGCCATTGAGGAGAACAACAACTTCATCAAGATGGCCAAGGAGAAGCTGGAGCAGAAAATGGAAGCCAACAAGGAGAACCGTGAGGCTCTCCTGGCAGCCATGTTGGAGCGCCTTCAGGAGAAGGTTTTCATAATTTTATTCATCTTCAGCACTCATCCACATCTTTGTCAGCATAATGTTCTTATTTCTCTCCAACTAACTGGTTTCTTCCACTGGTTAATACAATATAGGCATTAATCTGTTTATAACACAATATAAAACATAATGGTATGCCCCATTTTACCGTTAAGCTTTGCAATTTCCATCTTTGCTTATGGAATACTGTGCCTGCATGAATGCAAGGAAAATTGTTATTTTTCCTCCTTTCTTGCAGGACAAGCATGCTGAGGAAGTGAGGAAAAACAAGGAACTGAAAGAGGAAGCCTGCCGGTAGAAGGTTGACGTGTCCGGAACACTATCATCTACTTTATCAGCTATCAGCTATCAGAAGGAAACGGAGGCAGAGAACACGATCGCAAAACGACAACAGAAAAAAAGAAATCCTGAAGAACGATTTTTTTTTTATGACAACAAAGATTGAGAACAAACAAACCCTCGTGTGATTCACAGCGAAAAAAAAACATTGTCTTGAAAAAGAAATGGCAATGCAAGGTGCACCAGAGTCGGATGGTTATCGCCTAGGTTAAGCCGCCGCAAAAGTTGGCTACTGTTGAAGCGGTGCTTGTAGTGTTGGTTTCTCAGAACGAAACGGCTTTGGCTGGGTGGAGTGGTTTAACATTTGAAGTTGTCCATTGCTTAGAGCACCAAAGCGAATTCGTCAAGAATATATGCACAACGCACACGCTTGGCTCAGTATGCACACCCTTATGCCCAAACCTGTTATATGCGATGCTTTTCTTTCCCACTGGTTTTAAATTATCGTTAATCACTAACGCAACCAGCTAATGCACTTCGACTCTTGTAATAATCAGATGGCAATTTACTGTGTTAATTGCTTCAAATATTAATGAATCATACACGTCTTCTGAAATAAATCGTGTATAACTTATATAATGCATACGACTAAGAGTAAAACCGAAATTCGACATGGGCAGTCTGTACACTGCAACAATTATATGGTGGATTAGATAGTTTTTTTGTTTTTTTTCGTTTGTTTGTTTTTTAACGTACACAACAGAACCGAGACCAAATAAATAGTGTAAAGTAGAGCACATATGTACAACGTTTCAATTAAATGATAATGCTTGGGCACAATTTAAAAGCACACATATGCCAAAATGTGTTGGTCTTTTGTTTTTCCTTTCCATTATAATCAAAGAAAGGTATTGATCAAGAAAGTGAGACATTTGGGTTGATAAATAACATTCATGGAAAAGCATAACTACTAATTGGCACAGTTAGGTTGGGTGAACACAGTTAACTCTGTTTGTATGACCATCTACGGTGCACTTTGCCTTGGCATGTCATGTGTTGACCGTTGACCGTTAGTCCTTTGTGATTGCTTAATATCCCCTATAAGTGAGGGAAGTCTTCTGCAGGCTGGAAAAGGATCAGTTGCACTAACACGCTGATTTTCAAAAGGATTTTATTTATTTTTTAAGTTTGCATTGACGCAGATAAATAGATACTTACAGGGACCTCTACTTGCTACTCGTGTCTGTAATGTTTTTAGGCTAAAATGTTTCCCTTTGGCATGGTCAGTAAAACTTTCCTTGAAGAAATAACCATGTTTGTGTCTTTCTGCACCGTTAATTTTGGTTAGGCGTGAAGTCTGGTGTTGCATGGTGTGATATTGTGTGTATGTTTGTGTGTACTGCTTTCTTTGGGTTGGTAAATATTTCTGTCTCTGAAAACATTAAAAATTTAAAAGGTTCTTTTATTTTTGAATTTCTGTGTCTCCAAACCCTTTTCTCCCAGGTTCCAAGAGACCTGGTCTGAACCCAGGTGTGTTACTACAGCTGAGCTCTTTATAGAGAATCAGAGTACTAGTAATACTTTAGAGAGTGCAAAGGCCTTATGGCCAAGTGTCTGGTTGTGCATATGTATTGTGTTTGTGTGTGTGTGCGTGCGTGACCATACTATGCCATCTAGTGTCTCATGGGGTCTGTTTGAATGAGAAATGGTCTGAACCATTGTGATTGATGCATCTGCAGAGTTTTACTGTAATCCGTTCCATATCCCGTGGGAATTCAGATTTGGCTTTGCCACAGTGTTATTCTCAGGTGAACTGATTAAACTGTTTACCACTTAAAACCTTAACACCGAAGACCAGATGAGACAACACAAGCATGCTGTCATATCAATGCAGGGCACATGGCAGTGGTCTCAGCAAAGCCAAATTCTTTGATAAGCTGTTTCAATGCTTGTCCAATATTTCATGGGAGTAATGCGGTTTAAGGCTGTAGGTTTGTGGTCAGAGATGCAAGAGGCTTCCTGGCTTCCTCGGGTAAAAACTCCCCCTCTTCGAGGCTTCCGGAATTTCCAGCATAAAATAGTTGACAATGTGATTTTTTGCATTTTACATGGGCTACTGACAACAGTAAAACACATACAGGCATGTGCCAGATCTTATTTTATATTTGTCTTGCTTTTTGTTTCATTTTTTACACTTATTACACTATAAATATTTGATCCTGATCATTAGAAAACAAGTTCAAAGGTGTTCTATCTTTAGCTTTGAAGCCTTGAAGATGTAACTGAAGATTGGAAACTAAATGATTTTCAGTAAAAATACATTTTATGGCTGCCATTAACACCAATGCTTTGTGATTTCTTGTGTAGACTAAGGCACTGGTTTCAGGAATTTTATTTTATTATTTTATTATAAAAAAGTTAAATAAATGCAATACTACAATCTTAAAAATTACAGCAATCGATCTGTCATAAATATATTAATATTTAATTATATACCATTAAATGCAATAAAACATTTATAAGTTGTATGTTACAGTACTGACATGGTCTGAGTTCCATCCTTTGATCTTTTGACTGTAACCCATATGGAAGCAATAGGGTTTTTAGAGTAGCATCGTTGCTGCCCAGTAAGCTGTTTCTGAAGGGTTGATTACATGCGTGGGATAGCGTGAACGCCCCACATCCTGTTCTGAGCCTCAGTTTAATGTTTTGTTTTTGCTCTACAACTCACCCTGTTCTTTAGTTATTCATTTATTTTGCATAAATTAAATAAATTCTAGGAAGGTAATCGAGATAATTCTAGATAATCAAAGTGAGATTGGTCGGGTAACAGTTCTGCACAACACTCCAGCCACAGAAAGGGTTACCCCCATTTCCCTCTCCGGATGGATTAATTCTGAGACACAATGTTGGGGAAGACACAGGTGCAGCCGACGGTGATGGCTCTGCTCTCCAGTTTGAACTTTAGGTTGTTCTTCCGCTTTCCCGCCACCCTCCTCAGGACCAGGATCTGGTAAACAATTGGTGTGGACTGCAAGCCCATGTCTTCCTTTCCCTCAAGATCCAGACAGCCAACCTTCAGACAGTTGGCCTCTGGGATGTTTGCTGGAAACAGGTCTTTATCATGGGCATAGCTGTAGTGTGACAAAATAGATTAAGAGTACTCTCCTGTTCCTCTACTCCATTCCGTGTTGTTACATATTTCCTTTTTTTTAAATGTTGTTTTTTTGTCATTAAATTGTAAAGTGTACAGTTGTTGTTAATTTGCTACAAAAATGATCTTTTATTTCAAGCTTAAAATATATGTATAATCAGGAAAGATGCATATATTATTATTGATTTATTTGTAATTAGTATATAAATTGCAGAAAAATTCATTCTGCTGTGCACTGGGCATTATATAAGTTATACACGATTTATTTATAAAATAAAATAATTAAATACAATTATAGGCTATTTGTGCAGTAATTACATTGAACTTGGTGCAGCCTGTTGGTCCTTTTCTCACCACTCTAATATCTCTGTCATGCTAACAACAGTTTACAGATTTTGAACTTGAGTAATGCGCACACCGCAAGTTCATCACGGTCTGCGTGAGCTGTGTTGCCAACTTTGTACTAGCTAGCTATGTTATATGAATGAAACCAAAAATTTCACTGATTCAGCAACATGGTAAGTTGCAATGTTTTTATTATATGGTCATTACAGAGAAAAAAGTTTTTATAATATCATCATGTAAAATGTTATGAAAAAGCGGCTATACTAAACTAAAGACCTAATCGATATTCTGGTTATGTCGTGACCCACCTTCCCCCCCAGACGGCCGGTCTGGGAAAATATTGTCTATTTGAGACCGGTCTGTGGTGCAAAAAAGGTTGGGGACCGCTGATTTAAGTAATGTGACATGCTACACTATGGACGAGTTCATAACTTGGAAACAAAATCCATAGCAGGCACAACACCTGTCATATGAGTATTACCTTACAGTTGTCATTCTAATATTATTATAATACTGTTAAACCATATTGTTTTTTTTCGTGCAGTCTAGATTTACTTTTAAACCCGCAATCACTCCCTGCTGTACGATGAGAAAGTGAGAAGAGTGTATTTAAGGGGCAGCACAAACGAATGATCATTGTCAAACTCATTCATAGATCATCTGCTAAACAACAGAGAACAGTTCGTTTTCACGTTAAAACGTTCATTGCACCTCTCACATCTTCCATTAGACACTTCAAAAAAACAGTTATCAGGTAAACTCTGCACCCATGTATACACATGTACTCTGACTAAAGCGATCTGGCAGTGCAAGGCAGTGCAAACCAGTGTCCCACGCAGTAGGCACGTTCTCTCACCTGTATTTCCAGGGAGACAGGGAGTTATTCCATGCCTGAATGACCGGGGGAGTGTTGGTAATGAAAGAAGGGTCCAGGACCAGCTGGACTGTTGAGGTCTTTTTGAGCTGGTCTGAAGCACTCCGGTCTCTCATGGACTTTTTTTGGACCCTGCTTCCTTTCTTGGCGCAAGCTCCGTCTGCACCCAATAGAATCACCAGGATCCCAAATGATAAGAAAGCTCTGAAGATCTGGTGAGCAGAATCAAATTATGCCACATTCCAGAATTTCCACAGCTTTGTGCATACAACTGAACCAATTAAATGCAGTGTTTCACAAGCCTACAAGTGAGATTGATTCTGATTGCAGTTTTATTCTGAAAGGTGTGTCAGGTCAAATACCTTGCTCAAGAGAGCATTACCTACAGAAGAGAATCCCTTGATAGGCTCCACAGTTAGATAAAGTTGCACCCCTAGATATTTATTACACATTACAATTATGTTTGCTTCAGTCCAGTAAAAATTGTGCTTTTTTAAATTTGTTAACGGCACTCCTTCATTTAATCACGGCTGCTGGTGGGGGAAATCACTTTGTTTTTGGTGAAAGAACTTTGGTTGGGTTATGATGCTTAAAAACTGAAAATCATGTTTTTACATTTTGCTTGTTTGGCTAAAAAGAAAAGGTAACTAGTTAATATGGTGTGGTCTTTTTGGGGTTCAAGTTCAAGCCATTTATAATTATGACTGAAGAAAAAGAATATTGGACCCATAACTCCTGCTTCCTTTTTGTGTTACCTGCATTAACTCTTGCAACCAGGAATAACTGATTGTTGAGCTATATCACTCTGACAACTTTAATTCTACAAAGAAAATTCAGCATTAAAAACAAAATAATATTAAGACTTAGTCCAGGTAAGCAGTTATTGATGACTGTAAGTAAGGTACTCTCTATTTAGAGACTTAAAGTACATTTTATGTAAGCTTCCCTGTTTGCAGGGTGTTGATAAACAGATTTGCACAGAGTAACACATTGCTGCACAGTTTTAAACACCTACTGAATGTTCATATTCAGATTATTCAAGATTTAGTCAGATTTTTATATCATTACGTTATATATTTGTGCATCGTTTTCCCCTGGCATTGTCTTAAGTTTGACACAAAGAGATTTCATAAGAAGTTGAAAAAATACAGGCCAGAAGCCTCCACTCATAAAGAAACCCGTCTCTTCAATGAATTATGTCTACATCAAAAAAAATCCTACCACGTCAGTTGCCAGACAGAAATTCACAGCTAAAATCGCGCCCTACATTAGATTAAAGAACACAGACAATCTCTTTCCCCCCCAAAGTCAGCAGAATATTGAACTCACCATCACGTATGGAGCCTTGACTGCTGGAGCCATTGTCAGTGTCACTTCTGATACAATCGGAGAACAGCAGGTTTATATAGCAGCTGAAACGGGTTGGCAGCAGTGCACGTATTTCCTCAGAACGCGTGCCCCTTATTGGTGATGCGACAACTGACCGGGCCTGCTTTTCTGTACATTGTGCCTGTACACCCCAGAGCAACAGTTATTTTGATATGCCTCATGTTGCCTCTTGAGTTCCCCCCTGCCATTCATTAGGGAGGACAAAAGACCAAATGAGTACACATTGAAAATCTAACTGATTGTGATCAATCTTAATCATCAGCTGGGAAGGAGTTGAGGAGTTCACTTTTATATCGATATATTTAAAATTTTAAAATTTAAAAATTTACCAGAAAAACTAAAGTAA
Source organism: Hiodon tergisus (assembly GCA_025775045.1). Lineage (NCBI taxonomy): Eukaryota > Metazoa > Chordata > Actinopteri > Hiodontiformes > Hiodontidae > Hiodon > Hiodon tergisus. The sequence continues at coordinate 2,522,559 of JAOVYW010000034.1, forward strand.
ATTAAATGGCTAGAAACACACGTGGTTGCACGCATGGAGCTTTAGATCTACTTCTTGGCAATAAATTGCTGGGAAACTTTGGTCGTCCATTAATCCCCTAATTTCACTCTGCGTGATTGTATTTAATAGCTTTTTTTAATCAGTAGAAGAAATTAAAATAGAAAACACTATTAAATACAATTTTGGTAAATGTCTTTAGTGCCTTTAGCTTGTTCCCAGCCTTAGTTATGAACTAACTCTAATTCATTAAAATCGATAATTGAAAAGCGGAGCTTTGTAGGTCTAAGAAAATCTTTGAGGATCAAATAAAATGACCGCAATTACAAATTTGAGAATTGCATACTTTCTATTTAGTTTTACTGATGATAAACTCCAAAATATGTCAGCTATAAATTCATTTCAGTTTGCAAGTAATAAATCCTTCAGTTTTTCTCTTTCTATTGGCTAAGGGGCTTTTCCATTACCATGCTAATAGCTGCTACGGCCATACTGTAACCATAAAATACTTCTCATGCCAGAGCAAGTTTCCCATTTAGTGGAACATAACCCAATGGTTTACTACAGATGTGGACTGAAAGAAGGAGACATGGCCTTGGGAAAAACTAACTTTTATAAATCTCACAGTACCCAATTAAAAAACAGAGCTCTAGATATGGGGCAAGTTTTGAGCTGCAGCCGAATCAGCTTTTCTGTAGCATTGCAATATAGTGGTTTGGGC
>JAOVYW010000034.1:2530121-2564612 GCA_025775045.1 Hiodon tergisus
GCCCCCCTAATAAAACACTGTATATTACTTCTCCCATTTTATTAATAATTCAGTCAAGTACAAACCAATTATGGGGTTAATTGATTTGTTGGAATAAACCAGCACAGAGGAAATCCCCAGAACCAGGAGTAACTTTAGCTTGTTCCAGAGAATGGGACCGAGGGGCACTGCTAAGCCTAATTTTCTCTCACCAGCGTTTATGAACTCAATTGGATGCGTTACATGGACAACAATTTCAGGCATTAATCTACTGCTGGTGAAAATGTTACTTTAAAACTTCCAGATCTTCTACAAAATAAAATCATCTTTAATACATAACTTGCATTTTGAAAGTAATTGCATAACTGGACGGTGTGAATAAAAAATTGCCATCTTTTGTTTTGCCCTCACATTGAGCTGAACATTGGAATCCTGCAATACTGTGACATTGCTTTAAAGGTCAATCACTCAAGATTGCAATGGCGCCACCTGTTGTTCAGTAATGCTTTTCAAAAGTTACAGCAGTAACTCCGTCTATAGCCAGGAAGGCAGAAACCTTTGTAGAGTACCACATTGTGTGCAGGTTTCTGTTCAGTCTTACCTTTTGTTTAAGTGAAATCAATACACCCAGTGGAAACTAATCTCACCAATTACCTGGTGTAAATGAGATGCTAATTGAGCAGTCTAAAAGGAGCCAGTTCAGACAAAGATCGCATATGAGGACATGAGTAGGATGTCCCTCAGACGGGCGAGGATAGTTGCCATTTATGGTAATTCTAAATGATCTTTTTGCTTTATTTATGAGGCAAAAACGGTGCGTGACTCAAATTTCTAACAAATGTCAATTGACATTAGACACCCAAGTGCAGAAGAGTCTCCACAGCAACCCACCAAAATGATAGGTAAAAATCATGATATGCGGATCAGGACAAAAAAGCACCTCAAGTCTTTTAACGGCGTTTAATTAGCCAACTGGCATGACCGGCGTAAAAATTTGCCAAACAGCTGTTGGACCCAGCACCCCCATCCACGTTAAACATTTTTTGAATATTTACATAATTAAAAATTGTCCTTTCTTAAAATAACATAAAAACAAAAAGTCTTCTACAAAGTGGATGATAGGTTCTGCCCGCTAACCTAGACAAACTGTGCCCTCAAGCTGTCAGTACACACAAAAACAGAGTACAGTTTCTTTGGGTGAAAAAGATGGTCCACATGCATGCTCCACCATGTCACACGCACTTGTAATGGACCTAGCCTCAGATGAGGAAGATGATCTCGTCAGACACCATGACCTGGTTGTCGTCCTGCATGCGTGCCAGGGCGGTGTGGATCTCAGGTTGGGTAAAGGCAGTCCGGTCACCCCCCTGGTTGATGGCCTCCTTCAGGGCAGTCACGGTAATGGACTGGGCATGTGCAGAGCGGAATGCCTCGAGCAGGGCTGCCTTGAACTCCTTCAGCCTGGGAAAGAAAGAAAGATGGCATCTTGTAGCATATTAGGGAGTCACCACTACAACATTCACCTTCCCAGAGCTCTCAGGCAGTTCTCCAGTCAGTCAACTGCAGAGATTACAGCTTAGAGGTGAAAAACCAGGCGTGGTGCTTCCGTGTCATTTCAGACCCGACGTTCACACATACCTCTCAGCGGTCAACCCCTTCTCTCCATCCTGTTCTGACGTCTCCATCGGCTCCTCGCTAGGCCTTGGGGTGGCAGCTTGAACTGTTGGTCAAAAGAAAAGGTCAGGACTAAGACAGAACAGGAGAACCACAATGAAGGTTGAGACGAAGCAAAGGATTTACAACACAACCATGGCAAAGGAAACGCAACCCAGAGATGGCATTGCGCTAATGACGGAACGCTTGACAGCAGAAAAAGACCAGAGTGCTTGACCGACACCTACTTTCAGGAGCTTCTGCCTCGGTGCTGAAGTCGTAAGGGTCATAGGGCTCACTCCCCTGGGATGGGCGGCGCTCAGCTGAACGGCGAGTCCTATTGGTCATTAAGAGTAATCAGGAAGATAGAACACGCCACAGAAAAAAGGAGACCATTAGGCCGAGCCAGTGGGTGATGTATGGGCTAATAAAAATACCAGATTTCACAAAAAAACAGGGTTGTGGGAACTGTCTGACCTCTTCCTCTTAGACTGCGTGCCCTGATCTTCATTATCCTCTTCCTCAGAAGTGGCATCGGTTTCCTCCTGTCGGGAACGCTTCTTTTCTTTCTCCAGGACCTGTAAGGGGGGGGGGGGTTTAAGACTTGTCACATTGAAACCACATGGTGGCTAAATACCGTTCTTAATCACGCAGACTCCCTAGCCAACAACCTCCCTTCAGAGATCATTTTGAAATGCGCCCTTAGCATTCAAAGTCCAAAGACCAACCTGAACGTTATTCTACCTAGCCAACTGAAAAGGGCAGCCAACGAACGCAGACACGATGACATGAAACGTGATTGTCTCAGAAAGTAGACCCAGGCGGCCACAGTCTCACTTTTTTGAAGTAGGCAAACTGCACCAGCTCCACGGCTACTTCTGCATCTTCCAGTTCCACCAGCTTGCTCATGCGGGCCTTGGCGTGGGCTGTAGACAGGCGGATCAACGTCTCCAGGGACCGTGCTGTCACAGGAGAAGTCTGCAGAAGAAACAAACGCGCCTCAGCATAAAAGCCATGGGACACTTTTACAGCACCCTAATCCTAGCCAGCTGTTGAGACCCTGTAACCGTGACCTGCAGGCAACGCCCCATTCCCGTCGGTGCCCCTCTCGCCTCACCCTTGCCACGTCAGATCCCAGCTGCTCCTGGCTGCGAAGCCTGGAGTACTCCTCTGCGATGTGATTGGCTGCCTCCTGCGTCAACACCGGCGTGATGACCTTGGCCACGTGGATGTACTTCCTCATGAACTCTTTGCTCACCACCTTGTCCCTGCAAAGACACCAGATAGTCACTTCCTGCTGCCGACAGTACGGAACGGTTCAAACTCAGGGGGTTAGAGAGGTCTGCATACCTAAAAGGGTAAACTCGTAGCATTAACCATCCGGTAATAAAAATTAACTGTTTTACTGTACTCATAGCTCTGTTGTAGAACACAAGTGCATCCCTTTTTAAAATGCTAAACTGACACTAAAGCACTACTGCAGTGCTAAACTAATTACACTGACCTGGAGGAACAATAGGACAAAGCAAGGGATACACAAAGACATTGAGACCAAGAGCAGGGACAGGAAGCACACGCAAGACACCAGAAGGGCAGTGCGTGGGTAGACCCTTACCGGCGCTTCCTGCTCCCATGCAGGAGGGTGTTGTGCTTCTCATACACCTGCAGCTCCTCCTGGTCAGCCTGGGTTGCGTCAGGGTCTTCAGTGGCCAACACATCCACAGTGCCACCGAAAGCCATCGCTGCCAAGGCACAGAGGGAAGGTCAGACCCCTGTCAGACCCGCCACAACCCCACAGGACAGACCTCTCAGGGGCTTTCCTGTGCTTTGACAGAAAAGTTCCCTGTGGTCACTGAAGCCACCTAGGGGTTGGGTCCCATCACTCACCGGTACCGTCCTGCTCGCCAGGGTTCCGGTAGCGATGCATGCGCAGCACGTGGTCCGAGATCTCCCGGTCCTGCTCTGGGTCCATCTGGTCCAGCATGATGAACAACAGGTCGAAACGCGAGAGCAGGGAGTCCTGGAGCCCGATGTTCTCCATGGGTGTCTTATACTGGTCATACTGGAAAGAGGAAAGACAACTGGGCTCACACACCTGGTCTGCCACCTCAAGCATCTTGTCACATGCTACCTCGGCTTTGGGAGTTGCTCCAATAGGAAGAATTCAGACAGATTTGCGCCTTCATTAAACTAATTTCACTCATGGCTTCTTCATGGCAATAACGGCCATCATCACTGCCCCCAGGATGGGGCCAGGCAGAAGCTATGACCATGGCGAAAACGCACCCTTCCGTAGACGGGGTTGGCGGCGGCGAGGACACTGCAGCGGGCATTCAGCCTGGCGTGGATTCCCGCCTTGGCGATGGTGACCCGGCCCTGCTCCATCACCTCGTGGATGGCGGTGCGGTCCATATCCGACATCTTGTCGAACTCGTCGATGCACACCACGCCCCTGTCCCCCAGCACCATTGCCCCAGCTTCCAGACGCCGCTCACCTGGTAATGCAGAACCACAGGCTCCAGAGCTCGCCTCTCGTTCATTCACATTCACTCAAGAATGTATGTGGCTAGGAAGGCCGAATACATTTAGGACAAACAGGTATGTGAAATACAATATATTGACATGTCTTAAAAAGAAGCATTTAGGCACTGTGTAAAGTAAAGGTAGGTTGTAAAACTGCTGGATGATCCTTTCCCACTGAGGCTCGGGGGTTCCCTCGCTCAGACTCCTAATCCTAGGTGCTGGTAATGGAGGCCCCTGGCATACCCGTCTCCTGGTCGGTGGTGACGGCGGCAGTGAGGCCCACACCCGAGGAGCCGCGCCCAGTGGTGGGAATGGCACGGGGTGCCGTGTGCAGGACGTACCGGAGCAGCTGAGATTTGGCCACGGAGGGGTCACCTACCCAGACAGAGGGGGAGGCGTGGGGACAGTCATGCTAACAGCACAGGGGTTCAAAAGTGTGCAGCAGTCAGCCACGCAAGGACAGCGTTACCTATCAGCAGCACGTTGATGTCTCCCCGGATGCGGGAGCCATTCTCCAGCACCTTCTCCACGCCGCCCAGCAGCAGGCACAGGATGGCCTTCTTAATGAACTCATGGCCATGGATGCTAGGAGCCAGGGAGCGGGCCAGCTGGTCAAAAACATCCTGACAGACAGACACAAGTCCATCTCAAAATTAGTGGAGAGAGGCAGAGGTCAACTTCTTCCAGAGCAGCCGTATGTGGTAGTGGGTTGTGTCGTCAAGCTTGTAACCAAAAACGTCACCAGTTCAGATTCCAGCACTGCTGCCTTGTACCTTTCACAGCATTACATCAGCAGTTGAAAACCCTCGCCCTCTGGGTTAAAACCTAAGATCTCCTGGTTTAAATACTACTCCACAGGACTTTGTGCCAACTCACCTTGGACCGGGACTTTGAGAAGGCCTTAATCTTGGCTACATCATCAGCAGAGAAGTAGGGTGCCACCTCCTTACTCATCTGCTTCACCTGGCAAGCAATCATAATGGTCCTGCAAGGAGGACAAAGTACACCCCACTGAATATATATTAGACGCAATGAACAAGAGACCGCAATTCCCCAACGGCACACAGCTAAGAGCAAGGTGCATCGAGAGGCCGAGCTCACCTGAAGGTGCCAGAGGTGAAGCCCCCTTTCTTCCCCGGCAGGCAGCGGTAAGTGCCAATGACCTGCACCCTGTCACCAGGCTTAACCACATCGACCAGGTCGTTGTCAAGGATGATGTCAACTGAGCGGGGCAGCTGACCAGCAGGAGCTTTCTCTGGCATCTCCTGCACTGTGATGGTCTGGTGATCTTTATATCTGGACAGTCCAAACTCTGTCTCCAGCGGATTGTTCTCTTCATCCTTGAGATGTGTACAAGAGTAATATTTAATGCTGACTGTTAATTAAAAGCAAAAAACAAATGATGCATTGAATATTTAAGGTTGTGTGCTATGCCCAACATCCTTATGAGCCCTGACCTTGGTGGGGTAGATGGCGCTGGATGGGAAGGCGTCCAAGGAAGTCATGTCGGTGTACTTGCGCTCCATGGTCTTTTTAGTGGTGGGACAGTAATGGACACTGCGCACCACTTTTGGCCGCACCAACGAGCCTGCCAGACGAAAACGCCAAGAACGTCAGAATACCATGGCAAACGTGTGCCACTGAACCGGCAACGCACAGCCCCAGGCCAAGTGCGATGGGGAGGCTCACATTTGGTGACGATTCCTTCCACACAGACCATGCTGCCCAGCAGACGCGAGGTGAGGGTGCGCGGGCTGACGTGCTTGCTGCCGAAGCTGCCCTCCAGCCCTATGTAGAACTCCTCATGTTGCTTGGCGTAGGTGGCGTCCACCGAGGCCACCAAATCCTTCAGGGCCCGCTGGAAGGCCAGAAGTTCCTCAAAAGCATTACTCATTAGCCTGGCGATGACACAAAGATAGTGGAGATTTTACACACTGACAATTACCTCACATTTTTAAAACTAAATACAACACACCAAGTATATTATTTTACTAAGAAAATTTACATACAGTATTAAGATTAATTGAAACGGATCAACTGTCATGGTATACGCTAATAGGTTATTTTTTATCCGTGAAAATACTCTGTATATTTAGATTTACCCTACATTATAGTTCATCTAAAACAACTAACTAATTTGCATCATGTTAGTAACTATAATATAATTTTATTCAAGAAATTATTTCCTTTTGACGAGTTTATTTGTAAAGCCCCTATATTTAATTGATAGTCAAATATAAATTATAACATACAGACCACAAACGGGGCTGCCGAACAGTAACGTTAACAATATGGCCAATACCTTCATGCCTACACCAAGCGACGGTCGTTTAGCACAGACAGATAAGTTACCCACCTGGTAGCACGAGCCTCGTTACTGCGCCGCAGATCGTTGATATTGACAATAAGTCTGAACTTGTTCTCGCTGATCATAACCCGTACATTGCTCAGATAAATCCCTTGATCGTGCTGCAATTAACAAAGACGAAGAAGCGATGAGAGTTTAGTTCGAAACCAACGGCCACATAAAGTCGAATAAAAACGTGCATTTTCGAGCTAGTTTCTTTGTGTCGTACGCAAAGCTAGCTACCTCATGCTTCTAATTTAGGTAAAAAATTAGAAAAGTAACGTAATATAATGGGTTAAGTACGTTTGTATGGGAAAGGTCTAAATCCAACAATGTTTAATAAAACATCATTATCCAGCTGTACGAAAACTCCAATTAGTTGGCTACCTACATCATCGTCCAGAAAGTTTAAGTAGTCTCTCTGCGCCTCCCTCATCTCTTGATCATCCACGACTTCCGCAGCCATTCTGTAATTATTTCAGTTAATATCAACGGATCGTATTGATTTAAATGGCTATTCTGCCTACGTCTACTACCCAGCCTGTTCTTCAGGAAACTGATATTTTCCCGCCATACAGTGATCCATAACATTATCTTCTAAACGGTGGTTGGTCCGACTAAAGAAGGTTTTTCGCAATTTCGGCGGGTTTTTGGTGTCTGACCAATCCTCGATGATAACTTTGTTAGCGTCATGAAAAGTTCTCGTTTCTCTACTCCCCCCTCAGGATAATTCGCGCGGAAAGTTCAGGAAGCGGACATTTCGGTCTATGTCTACGCCCATGTGCGTGTCTGGGGGCAGGGTTTGAAGGTTTGGCTTGGTGCTTTTGCTTTTATGTGATGTTTAAAAGATGTCACAATGAGAGCTGCAAAACTAACATTCTGTCACATCTTTTTCTCTCGCAAAATACCTATATGTAATGTATGGGCGTGTCCTCTACATACATCTCTTTACCTGTCACAATGTGTTGACAACTGTATAGTCTTCATCTGTGAATCACTCAATGACTGTGGATCCCCTACAATTTGGGGCTTTTCTCCAAAATTCTCTTTCTTTGCATGCCTTTTGGTTTGTTTGTTTGTTTGATTGATTGATTTTAATAATACATATATGGTTTGTATTAAAAGTAAATAACGTGTTGGCTTGAGCAACTTCACACTCCGAAACAGAAGGTGGCGGTATTACTTACGGAGCAGATTTTTTTATCTGTGCGTTCGTAGTAAATTCGAAATAATACTTGTGTGGTATAAGGACCTTGAAGAAACGAGTTTAGTAATGACACTGCGAAGTAAGAAAAATAATTTATCAAAGTGTGAAACTGAAGTCCTCCTAAATGAATTAAATGCACGGAAGAACGTGTTTTTTGTCCTATTTGGACCTCAAAAAATTGGACTGGAAAGAAACAACCTCTGCTGTGAAAATCATTTTAACTGAGACGGAATGGTATGATTTGAAAATGCAGGCCACAAAACGAACCAGGGGTCACGTGTAGTACAGCCTCAACCGGATACAATTAAATTGTCAGTGGTCTCTGATAAACGGATTGGAGCACTCATTGGAGTGGAACTGAGGAGGACAACATTCTGCCTGAGAGACATCTATGTATTTATGCATTTACTACAAAAAAAAGCATTCAGAAATGTCCATATTGTGCATCCTAAGAACTCGCTTGCCATTAACTCAAGCAACTTGTCCAAAACTGAAATGTGCAAATCTAATAATTTAAAAAAAGATCCAGGGACATTGATGGCTGTGATTCAGCAGGTGACAAGTTCTGAACCGGTGGTGGCAACTCGGAAATCAAACTGCAACCATGGTGCTCCCAGAATCTGAACCAGAACATGTACATCATGTACAAGCCATTCTCAAAAACTAGAAGAAATCAATTATTCTTTGTCTGACATAAGAGAAGTGAACTAAATAGTTCACAAACAAGTGTGTGTTATGAACATTTCTGTATTGGCTTGCATTTGTTGTAGAATTGAGACACAGTACAAATGCAATGAAACGGTAACATCTGGATTTTAAATATAGGTAATTTTTAGTTTTCCTTCGAGACAACAAATTAATTAGGTGTCCTAGCAAACAGAATGTTAGCAGACGTTGGTTCTTAAACTTATGGAACCTCTGATGGCAGCACTTCAACGGTCCACTCAATGACAGACCATGTGTCTGTCATATGACATCTCCACCTCCAGTGATTGGTCAGCCAGTGTAGGGGGGTGAGCCATGTCTTCATGTGTAGCAGCAACCCTGGTCCTGGGGAGCTATACTGTCTGCTGGTTTTTCATTCCAGTTCGCTTCTTAAATTATTTAATAAAAGTATTTTTATTAGAAATTCTCACATTGTGTTTACAAGTGTATATCAGGTGCTAATGAGAGCTCAAAAAGCCGCCGACACTATTTGCAGACCTCCGATTTATGCTATTTATAGATAAAGGCATCTTAATTTGATATTAAGATCATCTATACAAACATCAGAACATTACAAACGTCAGACATTGTTATTTTTAAAAATTTATTTGAGTAATCTCAACTTAGTTTCGGTACTTTCAAGGAAACACATTATTGCAAAGATTACTGGTCTGAAACCATTTTATAACTTTAAAATATAATATAATAACAAAATAATTCCACTTCATTCTTCTGGTAACCAGAGCTTGTGAAGGTGCCAAGCATTTGTTTGGTAGTGTCAGACAAAACACAAAACCAAACTTCAATTGTGGCCCCTCTGACCACAAAAACGTTTTTTTCTACGTTTCCTGTATCTTTAAATTATTTTTAAACATTAAAAAAACTTTTGGCATAAAGCCCCCCCCCCCCAGTTAGAGCTGCTCCTACTGTTAACAAAGGTGGTAGCAACACTCTGTTATGGGGATGCTCCTTATAAGCAGGGATTGGGAAACGTTCAGATGGTTGCATTCAGGTGGGTTTGGGATTGTATTCTGAGGGGGATACGGTTGTACTGGTTAAGGAATGGTACTCTGGGCTTTGGGATTGGATTCTGAGGAAGATACTGTTCTCACACTCTTTGGCAAGGCACTCTGCCTAAATTGCTTGAGGAAAGATCAATCTATATAATTGGTCACAGAATGTGCGTTGGTTAACATGGATAACATTTATGGAATATGTCCTGTATGGGAGATGATTACATCGCACTGACAGTTTCAAGAACAAATATTTTGAATTCCATGGTACTCCTTAACGTCACATGACAGTGTCTGTTCAGAAAGGAAAGAAAAAAACACCTAAAAGACGTTTCAAATTGGATTTATGAAGAACCTTCCACCTTTAATGTAGCTTCATATTGTGTGTGTCTACCTGTTGCTACAACGCACGGAGAGCGGAGGGGGCGAGTCTTCCAGTGCCATTCAGTAGAGTCTCCATAGCCTGTCAGGAGCTTTTTGTCAAGCCCGATACTGAGTGTGGAAGGGGTCCCAAGAGCGCTCTTTGGTTGAACCCCAGCGACAACGGAGCGACGAAGCAAGAAAGGACAGGTAAAATGTCAACATCATTAACGGTCTTGTGGGGATGGCGAATACGAATCACATTTTCCGTATTGTCTTATTTTCAAAAGACGTTTATTTGTTATGTTGGTGACATGGAAAGATTATTTAAAATTGACTGATGGGCTTGAGCCGATTATTGTTCTGTGGTTATTTATTTTTACAACATCGTAATTTCGGCGATTAATTTCTGTCCTGAAATTATTATGTATAAAAAAATGCAACTGCACTGATGGGGTTTTAAAGTGCAATCGTCTATTGTATACTTTTGTGTATATATGTATACCTACTATATGGTTTGGTATAGTTTTATTATGAAACTGCTCGGATTTAATTTACTTGTTAGTTTTTGTTTTTATTATCCTGAAAAAAATCGGTAACCCACTGGCCATTTTGGCAGGGCGACTTGAGAGGTGGTACGGTAGAAGCGCCGTCAAATGCCAATCCAGATAGTTTGAGATGATTCAATACTACATGAATAAGCCATAGACAGAAGTACAAAATATATTATCATATATTTTAATTACAAAACCCACTTACTCGTGTGTATTTAATTGTAAATGTTGGCAGTCTGTCACGTCTCTTGACAGTAAAAATGCTAATAATATAGTCAGATGTGTGAATAGGTTACCGATTGAGGTATTAGCATAAGACAGTTTTCTGTGCGAGCAGTAGGCCTATATGCCCTCTGTCATAGACAAATCTTTTAGGGTCATGTAGCACTGGTACAGGCAGGCTGCACCACATATTTAACCACATTCCACATCATTCTGCAGAGTGTGTTCCACATTATGAAATATCAAATGCCTTGTGCGTTATATAACAAACCATTAACCTCTTCTAAATAATTGTTCTCAGTGAAAATTCACAAAACAGTAGAATCAATTAAATAAATAATATTTGGCAATCATCACTTTATGAGTTGTTCTGCATTTTGACCCTCCAGAACATCCTCAGAACACCTGCACAACACTTTGCAGATGTGGTCTTGGGGCGTGTAGTTTTAATTTCATGGTTGTTCGAGATTGTTCGGGATTTCTGTAAGAGGGACTTAATACAACGAGGGCACAGTGAGAGGTAAAGTTTGGAAGGGTAAATTGATAATATCATTATATCGGACATAGCTGATGTATTTCTAAACATCTCCTGGTTTATTGCTGATATCAATGGGGCCTTCGTCAAATTAATTTAATCGTTTTATCAAATAATCCAATAAGCGTCTCCTTGATTCTGATTCAATTCAATTGAATAAAACAATGCAATGATATTCCATAATTTAAAACATTCAAGTTAAAATCTCATGTGTTGTACCTAATGTGTAATTTTCAGTCCTTGGGAAAATGAAAACTCACACAAAAAGATTGTCAAAATGTTTTTACACAAAAATTTTTATTTTATTTGGCACATTCACTGAATCATTAAACCCCAACTACATTGGAATTTTAATGTAGAACTGCTGTTGTCAGCCCTCCTTTGAATGCTGCGTTTTGTATTGTGAATGGTTCCACTCAGGGCAATCACAACAATACTCGTGCTCATTTGTTTGTTTCACTGGGTGTGTGGGTTTCAATGGGAATTTTGTATTTGGTCAGGGTGATATAGATAGTGATTTCCGATATGACTATACTTGTTGCCCAGGTGCGGGGTGTAAAAACATTAGTCTTTAGATTGCAATCATCACAGACTATCAATGGCTATAAGATCTTGGGTATGGGAGGTTGAAAGGTTAGGTGGGGTTTAAATCTAATATCATATATTTTTCAGTCACGTTGTGTTCCTAATGCTTAGCTTCTCAACATGGACTCTTCTCTACCTGAACTCAAAGTTTCCTTCTCATTATTGTGCATTTTTTAATTTGTTATTCTGTGGGTTTTGTTTCACAGCAGACCTGGGAAGCTCCAGTTGGCCTTCACTTATTCTCACGGTTACAGTTTTCTCACTGTCTCATTTTCCACACAAACCCTCCCATCATAATGTCCAGCAGTGCCCTGGAGCGTGTCAGCACACTGTCCCTGAGCGTGCAGCAGCTGGTCCACCTGCCTGGCCTCGTTGGGTCCCCCCTCTCCATCCCTCCCCCAAAGGGCACCGTGCGGGCATTGGACGTGCCCAGGCTGTTCCGCGAGCCCTACATCCTATCGGGCTACCGTCCAATGGGGCAGGACTGGAGCTGTTACTTACTCAGCCTCTTCCAGAGGCACAACGAGTCGCTCAATGTGTGGACCCATCTCCTGACAGTGCCTGTGGTGCTGCTGCGGTGCTGGGCCTTCACTGGGGCGTGGGGCCAGGGGCTGGAACCGGCTTCCCTCCCACTCCTCCTCTACATCCTGTCGGCCCTCGCCTACCTAAGCTGCAGCGCCGCTGCCCACCTGCTGCAGTCGCGCTCCGAGTTGGCGCACTACGCGCTCTTTTCCCTGGACTACGTGGGCGTGAGCACCTACCAGTATGGCTGCGCCCTGGCGCACTACTTCTACTGCTCAGAGCCAGCCTGGCGGGATGGCGGCGTCGGGCCACTGTTCCTCCCCGGTGCCGCCCTCCTCGGGTGGCTGTCGTGCGCCAGCTGCTGCTTTGCTAAGTTCCGCTACCGTCGGCCTTACCCAACGCAAAGGAAGGTCTGCCAGCTGGTCCCCACAGGCCTTGCGTACCTGCTGGACATCAGCCCCGTGGCGCACCGACTGGCCACTGGCTCCTGGGGCGACCCCGTCCTGACCTTCCACGCCCTACAAGTGACCTTTTTCCTCCTTGCTGCTGCCTTCTTCTCCTGCCCCCTGCCAGAGCGCCTCTACCCTGGCCAGTGCGACATCGTGGGCCACAGTCACCAGATCTTCCACCTCTTCCTGTCCTTCTGCACGCTGTGCCAGATGGAAGCAGTATTGGCAGATTTCCTGGCCCGCAGGCATGCCCTGGTGGAGGTGCATGGAGAGACCCGCCTCCTGCTGGCCTCCGCCTCCTTCCCTGTCCTGGTGCTGTGCTGTGCGCTGACATCGGGCACTATGTACAAGGCTATGCAGAGACGACTAAAGGTTAAGACAGACTGAGCCTGTATACAGTGCAGACAAGCCTTTTGTGTAGCCCTGGTCCCTGAGGGCCACAGCCCAGCAGGTTCCTTTTCAATCAGCATCTTATTTTCGCCTAGAACACCAGGTGAAGGGATTTTTAAAATTTGCTTTAATAATTTGAATAAAAAACAAAAAACTAAGATATAGGCTGAAAGGAAAATCCGCTGACGGTCCAACCCTGTTTTAATGTATTGAAAATCCTTGTTTAAATAGGTTGACATACAGGGTGCGCACCCTATATGTCAATTTGGCTGCCTGTACAGCAGGTACCTCTAGACACAATCTAGGTGATCGTTTTATTTTATTTAGCTTTTAGGAAACACCCAGAGTCTATAGCTTTGGTTACTAACACTGCCATCTGGGCTTATCACTCTGTTGTTGACATAAATGGCTGAACTGCTGGAAAAATTCACGACACATGACACACGAAACGGCAATATAACATATGGTTTACAGTCAAAGTCCCAGATGGGCCTCTTTTCTGGCAGTGAAGCAGTCACTCCCTGGGGTTTCTTTCCCTAGAGGAAAAATATGAAATACATTAGACCTTATTGTAGGAGAGCCCCGAGAAATGTCCGTTCTGTTGCATGGGGATTACTGAGCGGCACGCAATTCTGAGGAATTCAGCACTACCGTTGGCTGATGAGGCTGTCCCAAATGGATTAGGCAGAGAACAGAGACCTACACAGGAGAATGCTAGAAAAATTCTTGCATGATTTTACAGGTTTATCGACCACAGGAAAACTGCTTGTTCTGCCATTTGTACAGTTGAACAGTTTTATTTTATTATTCTATCTTGTTTTAGTCTTATTTTTTTCATAAGGAGCAGCGGCCTGCAGGCACCAAGAACCTCCAGGAGGACAGAAAAATCATGGTCATACCTAAATAAGATAAATATCTAAATAGATCGTTTTAAATTGTTTTTGTTTTTTTAATCAGTTCTTGGTTTATATTAGATAAATAATTTAAATGTTTTATTCATTTATATTAATATGCAGTAGTATACTAATTATTTGTAATCTGATTTTATCAATGGGAAAGATAATTGTTTAATTATATGTATTTTTTAAGTATGCCCCAGTTACATATTTATATGAATAAATTATTAACAATAAATATGTGGTTAACATTGGTTTATAACTGTTGCTGGAGTTCTTGGATAACGTGAATTGCCAGAATTTGTAAGATGTAGTGGAATTTTAAGGCCATACTTAAAAAATTTCACTGGTAACTATCCCTGTTGACAAACAGAGCCTGTGTGGCTACATACCACCGCCGAACTCCATGTCAGCAAAGGCCCAGCCAGACACACTAAGGAATTTGACTATTCTGATTAATTTCTTCATGTACGGTCAGCACAACGGAACATTATTCTCTCCATTATCCTCAGCCTAGATTTAAAGACCTGTTTTGTTTTAGAACAAAAGTGTGTTTGTGAACCACTGCAAGTAATGCTTTCCTTGTGAGTGAATGGACCCCATGGGTTTAGCCAGTTCAATACAGGAACAAGATTTTGCGAGGCCTTGTAAATGCAAATACCTCAGGTATTTCTATGTAGGTTATAATGACAAAACCCAACTTACACAGGGGCCAAACTATAAGAATGTTTGGCCCAGGGAAAATTTTATTGGCCACACCTCCCAACCCCAGACCCAGGGAATCATTGGGGAGTGGGATTCAAGAACCATTTTAAAGATGGTAGGAATGGGCAAATGTTGACTGTAGGACAGAATAATTTTAATTTGTGAAAACAACTGACTAAATTAATCAGATAAACTTGAATATAAGCATTACACATGGGATTGTAAGGTCAGCCTTGTTTTTGAACAATCCAGGCTTTCTGGTTATTGCAATTAGATTATGGTTTTAACAGTGTATAGAGAGGTCCCCAACAAGACCTCACTGTTAAATTTCTCATTTAGATTACACTGCCAATAGTTTTTGTACTACCCAATAGGTCTTTATTTATTTTCAAAATGGTTTAGAACGTTAATAAATCTTACTTTGCTAATTGATAATTAACACAATTGTATAAACATATCTGACAGTTCCTGTGCCTGTTTACTAGTCATTGTCTAAGTTATCTAAGAATTTAAACCAGTAGCTACGAAAATTAAATAATTGCCATAATTGGGGCTACATTGTTGGCCTAGTGTTAAGCATATTTTAATACGTGTAAGTGTTTTGCAGAGTGTTAAATTATCAAATTCATTATATCGATTGGGTTCATTTTGCTCTCATGGCAGTACTGTACTTCGAATCTAGTTTATTCGAGGGTACTAGGATGCGACATTAGTATTCTACATTAGTTGTTTCTACGTTAGATCTGTTTTTGTTAATATTGTTTTTTTAAATAAATTGGTCCAACGTGAAAGTTAACGCAGTTTAACACCGGGGAAACAAAGGTGGTGGCAACAATGCTACCTAGTGTAATTCCTAATTATCACACACCTCACTCTCTGCATCTGCATTACAGACGGGTGAGAGGTAAAGTGGATCAGCTGTCATAAACTATAAACTAAACGGACTTTTTTAATAATTAGAATTGGCGCACGCAGTATGCGTCCGTGTCTAATTGTAGTAGCACAAGCCACTTGGACAGATGGCAAAAAATACCGTGCCATTCGCGTGTAACTTTAACTGTTGTTCCCCCTGTACCCCTACACAATAATCTGGATCCGCCCCTGCGTGTAATCGAAAGTAACGCGTTATCTCCGGGTTGCAGTTGTCTGCAGTCTACTCCAAACCAGTTAGTAAAGCATGCGGTGTCTCTTAAATACCTGGCAATTAAGAGTGGTTCTTTGATAAGGCATCGTATATTCGAAATTTTCTTAATTATCCGAATTTTCTTGAAATTATCACTAGTCATTCACCTCTGCGATCTCATACAAAA
The DNA here is from genome assembly GCA_025775045.1 of Hiodon tergisus. Taxonomy (NCBI): domain Eukaryota; kingdom Metazoa; phylum Chordata; class Actinopteri; order Hiodontiformes; family Hiodontidae; genus Hiodon; species Hiodon tergisus. Next base: position 2,546,077 of record JAOVYW010000034.1, read on the forward strand.
AGCCTCTTTTCAAATACTGTTATAATGCACTTGGCTACAGGTCGACATGATTTTACAAGATTAATTCACCGGTGGCCATTCATTTTAAAGTATCAGACCGTTTTCAATGTTGTCCAATTGCAACATATCAGTCCATTTTGTTTTAAATGAAAAAAAGAACCCCACTAAATTTAATAATCTGGTTTTTAGAAATGGAGCAAATTAATATTTAACCTAGGTGATTCCAATCCTAGAAGAATGGTGTAAAGTGCAAGGTCAAGGTAATTCACAGCTTTACTGAAAGGTAAGACTAAGATATTTAAAGAAGTATAAGGGCTCGGACTTACCATAAATGGTTTAAATGTATTTTATCAAGCAAAACTAAAGAGTCATGCCTTCTTAGTTTTCTTAAAATAGGACCTTCTATCACTCCTGAGTATTTACAATGTTCTCAAACCGTCACCAAAAACAAACATGCCTCAATTTTAACCTAAGACAGATGGGGGAGGGGAGAAGGAGGAAGTCATTTTTTATTTGTAGCTAATGTTCAGAGCAGACAGGGAGTCACCGCCAGAAAGAGCAAGCACAGGCGAGAGAGAGAGAGAGAGAGACAGAGAGAGAGAGATGGAGGCTGTGTTAAGAGGCTGGTGAACATATCGGGACCCTTGATATTAAAACTCCTGCACTCACAGTAAGTACAGGCTTTTCTTCCTTCTTGGTAGGGGAGTCCATGTAACAGGTGTTCTCTGCTGTCCCAGCTAGCACCTTTCTCATTCCTTCTTTCTCATTCCTCTAACCCTATCCATAACCCTCTGTCCACTGTTTCTCCGATCTTCATCTTCACAGATCTTCATCACTTCTTTATCACATATTCCCTGGGCAGACTCAGGGCAGCTTACGTGTCTTTAAATTCTGCCCTGTCCCTGTTTACACACCAGCTCAGGAGTGGACTGGAAGTGTACCAGTGTGCGCAAAAAAACATTCATGCTAAAATACAGTTGAGGAATGCTTTTACACTTGACTTGTGTTTAGTATTTTATGTTAGCATTTATTTTAGTCTTTCCCAATGATGATATATGGGCGTACCTTTGGGGAAGGTTGAATGTTTGCAGCCAAATGTCTGTTAATGTGTAACTTCTGTTACAATAGAATTCTCAAGGTGGTGAATTTAGCCAACAGTCTTCTTGTTGTTTAATGAAAGGACGAGAGGTTAGATTGTTTGGGTGGCAGAATATTTGGTTTAAAGCAGTTGATGTTCTGAGCAAGAGACATGCAGCCTCAGAATGTCAAGTTTCTTTATGTGCAGTCTTTCTCTTTCTCAGACTTTCAAACAGGAACTGAATTGAACCTCAATTGTTTTGTAGTCTTCTGCAACAGTTTGTCTTTTAAGTGAGCCACAAGAAGGGTGAGATAACTGAAGCTTTAGATTACTGAAAATCTAATTGGCCATGGCCATTGAGATATATATTAATTCAGCAAGTGATACATTGTCAACAAAAAACTTGATATAATGTATCATGATAATAATGCATTTAGTTTTTGAAAATAAAAAGAGTACACTAAAAATAGTAGATTAATTACTAGATTACTAGGAATTCCAGCAATACTGGTAAGCTGATCTTTACACAAGTCAATGACCAACCGGGCCATAAATTTGCATTTCTATAATTTATTAACTTGTCCTTAAAAGTCCTAAAAGGATAACATTGCATTTATCAATCAACATTAGCATTAATCAATCTTAGCTAACTACACATTTTGCTATTCTTTCCCTCTGTACATTTTTACATTTATCTTAGCTGAATACATTTACTGAAGCAACATTAAGGTTAAGTATTTTTCTCTGGGGTACAACAGCAGTATCCCTCCAAACGTATTGACCTATCACTTACCTTGACTGCCTTTTCATGAATTTGCTGAGGCTGGTTAAAGTGTAATTTCACTGCAAGATGAGAAAATAAACCTGGGAGGAAACGTATGTTTCCAGAGAGTAAATGATTCATTTACACTTTTATCCATTTGCCGCTGCAACACTGCAGGTACTCAGAATGCCCACAGGCAAATGCTGGTGGGTGACAAGCCGGGAGAAGCCGGGCCGTTTTACCCTTCCCAGTCTGGGAGGTGCTCTGCCGAATGTGCATCTGCGCTCTCACCTGGTCACCATCGGCTAATGACATAATATGGATCCGGACTGCCAAAATCGGGTTCAGAGCGCTCAGTCAGTCCCACGTGCACCCATATGCATTTCTTTTATAATAAAAAAATTCCCACCTACCTATAAATAAGGTAAGTTTTACTTATAAAATAAAATAACAGCAATTTTCCGCTTGGTGCTATAGTGGTATTTTCTCCTTACTATACATGTAAGTATATCACTACTAACCACCACTGTCAGATAATCATTTGTAAATAATTATTAAGCACCAGGTCAGTGTCACAGCTAAAGCACGAAACTGCTACAGTAATAAACTGAGACCTTGTCACATTTCCTGTTTTCAATCATTCAGAAGAAATTAAAAAAACCACAGACTGCATTGTGTCAGAGGAAAGGATGGCGACCAAGCTCAGTAAACTGCCTGCTTAACAGTGATAAAGAGTTAATTAGAGTTTGATACCAGCAAAGAATAATTACGAGTTTCAGTTAAGCAATGAATCTCCCCCCCTTCAAAATGAATTACAACAACATTACACAGATTTAAAAACTGCATTGTGCCTAACATTTGCAAATCCTAATTTTTATTCTTGGTCGGTCAGTGTTGTGTGCAAGAAGTGCACGCATAGCGGAGTTTGATTTCAGGAGTGTAATCACCCGCAAGTGCGTATTTCTGCCTTTGTGGTTCAGTTGAGAAAAGTTACGCTGCTATATCAGGATGTCATCCTGCAGAAGTAGGCCAGGCCGCTCAGCGGTGCCTCTGCAATTAGTGCTTCTGTCTCCCCAGTGCTTGCCAGACGTGTGACGAGATTGTGCTGAAGAGAAGGTCAGTTTTAGAAGGGTACACCTGCTCAAGCTAAAAAGTCCTCTTGTGTTGCATTGAGATGTTGCATCGCCGCACTGTGCCCTGTTGTGCTTGGCTGCTCTGCTCTGTTTCATGTCTGACTTATAGTCTGCATCTTACTTTCTACCATACCCTTTTACATAATTTCCTCTGTGTTTCCATCTGCTACAATCTATGTGTTTCTGTGTGTTCCCCTGTGTGTGGTTATATTTGTATGGCTGTTTGTCTCTGTGCTTGTGTCTAACCCTGTGGTGTTTTTCCATCAGGGTGGGTGTGGCCATATGGCGCCAATCAGAGTAGGCATGTTGGGCTGGGCAGCATTTGGGTCTTTCCAGGTCAGTCTCATTTATTTGCTCTTCCTCTTCATCCTGATCATCATACTCCTCACACTCTGCACCAACTGCGACAGGTCAGTTCCCCATTTATCTTTCACCCTGCTCTCTTGCTTTTCACCAATCACCAATTGACTTAGTCTAGAGGATTTACATTGTTGATTTGTTCTTCTTAGCAATTTTCAACTGCAGCCATCTTAGCTCTGTGTTACAAATTGGTGTAATAAGATAAGTGTCTGGGCTGCATTTAATGTAGTCAAGCTACTATAGATGGTGTTGTCACAGCCAAGCTAATGTGTTTGTAGCTAATGTGATTATCTTAAATCAGTCCGATAGCTATAATATTATAATATTTTTGTTTGGTTGTTTACTCGGGAAAGGCCAGACTCTGTTATTTTCTCTCCCTTTCACTCCCTAGACACTCGGCGATGCTTCAGAATGGCTTTCATGAACAGCCAACCTCAACTCTGATAAAAATGGTAAATATATCCAGTTAGATGTGGTAATTATACACAACCCAATGTTGTATTTGGGGGTAATTTTACACCACCCAGAGTTAGATATGTGGTTATTACACACAATTCAATGTTATATTTGTGGTAATTATACATAACCCAGAGTTAGATTTGTGGTAATTATTTACAAGCCAGTTTTATATATGTGGTAATAATACACAACCCAGTGTTATATATTTGGAAATTGTACAAAACCCAGTGTTATCTATGTGGTAAATGTTCACAAGCTAGTGTTAGTTATGTGGTAACTGTTCACGAGCCAGTGTTATATATGTGATAATTGTATTTGTCTCTCTTCTAGTGATGCCCGATTTTGTTGAATTACAAATAATGTGTACACTATAGAGTATTTCTATTCAAAACCTTTCTGTTTTTCTGATATCTAACATATAAAAGTGAAATATTATAAAAATGAAATGTATTGATTGTCTCAGACACAATATCTATGTGGAAGAACCTCTGGAAATCCTTATAGTCTTCTTAGATACATCTCTTCAAAATTCACACATTTGTTTGAAGGTATTTCAGACCATACTTTTAGCAAATTTTCTCAAGGTATCCTGGTTGGTAGGGAATCACTAATGGACAGAAATTTTTTATTACTTTTTTACTAATTTTTAAGTACTGACACAGATTCTCTATAGGATTCGAGTGTTGAAATGGTTTTAACTGGGTGGTTTGGCTTGCACCAAATGTAACGCTTTGCATTCAGCCCAAAAAGTTTCAAAAGAATAAGTATTTTCATTACGGAAAACAGAAAACATTTTGGAAAAGGTCAGTTTTATGGTCAGACGAGACAACAGGAGCTGGTTATGCCATAGTGAAGCAATCTGTCGTGCTCCCATCCTATAGGTTAAACTGGAAGAGGTCCATGAAACCATGGAGAATCCCAGCGTTAAAGAGATCACGTTGGATGCAAACGGTAGGAGCAGTGTTGCCCTAATTGTTGAGAGTGAGCCAGCTGAAACAATCTAGTGTAATATATTATATATAATCATGAAGTTGTGTTCCTGACGATCCCCTCTTTATAGGAAATCACACTCTTATCTAAGTTTCCAAAAGAAAAAACAAAATATGTGTTGGATACTTTCCCAAAATAACCCAGCTGTCATTTTATTCCACCGACAGGATTCAAACTAGGTAAATCATTGACAATCTTTAAGCAATACTAGGTGTGCTTTCACAGGGGGTTACAAGGACAGTGTGTGGCATCTGAAAGACACGTTTGTGATATTAACAGTGTTTTGCCTTCAGCACTGCCTGGGGTTTTTATGTCAATAACGATATGTGTTATAGCGATTATTTCCTCATACTTTACCACCAAGGCTGGCCTGTAAGTGTCTGTAGTGCGCTGTTGCACACTAAGACACTTTCATGACATTTGGCCAGCAACAGGGGGCACCAAAAAAAAAAAATCAATAAGATCATTTAAAATGTCAACATGCTATAATAAAGAAATAAAAATAGTAGGAATAGAAGGAATAAGTAAACTTTTGTTCAAATTAAGGTAATGGTATGATATTGAAGTGGATATTACAGTTGAAAAAATACAGTATACTGCGGCTAACATGACAGCTGAATAGATTTGGGAATATTGTGTGCTTCCTTACATACAACTTTCTAGTTGTCTTATGTTATCATATTGGTTCTCTTGTGAAAGCTTAAATTTTCTTCACAGCAAAATAGCATCAAAATATGCACATGTAAGAATTAATTAGTTAGAATTATCAGTTCACAGAAACATTAGCATCGACACTTTGTTTGTTTTTTCTCTTTTGAAACTGGCAGCTGGATCCAGATATTTTTAAACAGACGTAGAGTTTACTTTTAACCCTGCAGCACCACCGTCACATGCTGTTTTGTTACATGCTACTCCATCACATGCTATTGTGCTACATGCTACTCCGTCTACACCAGCTATTGTGCAACGTGCTACTCTGTTACATGTTATTGTGCTACATGCTACTCCGTCTACACCGGCTATTGTGCTACATGCTACTCCATCACATGCTATTGTGCCACATGCTACTCCGTCTACACCGGCTATTATACCACATGCTACTCCGTCTATACCGGCTATTGTGCTACATGCGACTCCGTCACATGATATTGTGCTGCATGCTACTCCGTTACATGCTGTTTTCACCTCTATTTTGGATGGCATCTCTGACCTCTGTCAACCCTTTCATGAGTATTGCGTTAAAAATTACAAAAGTTAGGTCAAAGGTCACCAAACTCAACTGGCAACTGTGCACAACTGCCCCCCCCCCCCCCAATGTCTTTATAAGGGATAGTAACTCATGAAGTTTGTCATCAAATATCCCCTATAATAAGAAAAACAGAAAGCGAGGTAAAGAGCAACAATTAAGGTCTAGGGTCATTTTTAAATTAGGCCACAGTCACAAAACGGACTGAATTTAACAAAATTGAGATGTTGCATTTACAGCATATCAGGAGGTGTATATGTCGATCAACTCTATGTCCCCCAACTTCAAGCAGTGGGTGGTGGGTTGTAAAAACTAAGGCTAAAATGAAATGAACTAATCAGACCAAAGAGGAAGGAAAAATATTTCTAACACTAATTATTTACTTTAAAAATGGTCTCTTTAAAACTAAACTGAAATTGAAATAAAAGCCTTTTTATGTGATCCACGTTACACCCTTACCCTGGGGTTCTGGATGGAGCAAAGGAGGCTAGCGGGAGTATTGTTGCGATTTATTATCTACTCTAGCTTTATGAAAATTTGCAGAGTGAAATGACATACAGAACTGTAACGTCGGAGGAGGCTATTTGACGTTTGTCACATTTAGTTTAATAGTTGCTCGTTTGGTTTCACATTAGTTTATTACATTTCATTAGAATTTCTTTAAGGTTTGAAAAGTAGGTTAATAGTTGGTTATTTTCCATTTTCTTGCAGGGAAATCATGTGACCAGGAGAGGCTGGACTCTACCACTGGAGGAGAAATTGCCTTAGGGGTCCAATGTGACGGCATTCCCAAAATCCAGGAGAGCTCTGAAGTGACCCCATGGAGAGCAGTAAAACCAGCTTGGCAGGCCTCTCCTCTCCCACTAACCCGAGGGCGGTCAGATGGTCTCAGCGGCATATCTAATCACGTCACCCCACACAGTCCTGACCAAGCACAGCACATCTATGAGGGGATTGTGGAGGCAAGGGGCACCTATTTGAAGGAGGATCTGGAGGACCCTGAATACCAGACTGTGGAAAAGCCCCCTGCAGAGGACAATTTGCCGGGTGGAAGGTTGAATGCTGTGTACGCTAAAGTGAGCCGCAAAACGAAAACCTCGGTCAAGCCCATCGAGGGCTCTCCCTCAACGCTAGATCCCCCTCCACTGGAGGAAGTAGAGCAGGAGGATTCTGCCCCACCAGTACCAGAAAAGAGCTGTTATTTGGAAGACTAACCTTACAGCAGGCCAAGGATAAATTAAAATGGAAAGACATTTTCACAAGCTCTGAATTGTTTCATATTTTTAGTGCTATATGAATGTAAGTACAAATGAAACCTTATGCTATCACACATTCTGAAAAACTGCAACGAGTAGAATGTAGAGCTAAGACTAGAACAGCTGAGAATTGGTCAGAAATTATTTGGCATGTTCATTAGCGGGTCATTTACCTTATACTTGACACTGATTGGCACTATTGTTGAGGTATTCCCGAGACTGATGCTACACTAAAATAAGATGATAAGATTGACGATTGACGAGACAATGAGGTTGATGAATGAACGACCAGATTAAATCAATTTACAATAGTACTTGTTTTTAACTTTGTCTAAAGCATTTCAGTGTTCCTTTGTTGATGCTAACAAAACTGTATTAGCTCAGTGGTTACTAAGAAATGTATTTGACACAATCACCAAAGAAAAGAACAAATGCAGGAAAGGTTAAAGGAAATATGGGCCCTGGCCACCTTTAGAAAGTAATGTAAATAATGCAAACAGACTGCTTCTGTTGAATGCTAATTAAGATATATTTACTACTTGTGCCATATATATATATACTGTTGCTTTTTTATTTGAAATAACTACAAGAATTGGGTTGATGTGTGCTTTTGATATTATGAAAATCATAATATTAATTTAAAAATCTCCTTTATGGAACAGCCTAATTTGTTATGTAAAATAATATTTTAATAATTAAAATAATGTATTGTCCACAGTCTGGATATGCACTGAAAATGTGGAAATAGAACCAACAACATTTGATTACTGTTTATTTCTGAAATTTTTCTTGCGTGTTCATTCACAATTATTACTACATATACCTTTACAAGCACATGGAAAGAAGACAAAAAAAAAACAAATAGGTACAACAAATACACATTACACAAGACTGAAAAAAATTCTTATTTTTTGTGTGCCTTATTCAGTTCAAGAACAGCTTGATGCACAATAGACTTCTTTAGTCTCAGTTGATAAAATCTTGGTACCTTGTACCGACGGTTAGATGGTAAAAGTACAAATTCATTGTGCAGCACATGATTTGGTTCAGAAATATTATTGGCCAACCTTAAGAGTGATCTTAAGTTCGTATACTTATTCAAGAGCCAGGCCCACAATTTTTAAACAAATTTTTATTTGATTCAGCAGCTTTGTTTTTAAACTAACAGACAAGCTCATGAACCATACAGAATTACAATACTGTAAAACACTCATGATCACGGACATGAAGAATAATAACAGAATCGGTTTTCTTGCTCCAAAAGACCTAAGACGCCGAAGAAAATAAATTATCTGCCTTGACTTTTTACAAATACTGTCCGGATGATCTTTCCACGATAGCATATTATCTATCATTACTCCTAGGTATTTATATACCCCCACCTGTCTGATAGTTTCATTATGTATAACAACAGGCAATGTATGAGCATCAAATACAATATCTTCAGTTGTTTTTGAAGGGACAATCTTCAGACAAGAAAGGCCTCACTCAGATGTGAAAATTTTATAGTTGCGGATCTCAAAGCAAATTTTGAAATCACTCAATTAGGAACTAAAAATTACTTTGCTATTACCTAAAAACCTTTAAACTACTCCCCATAAACCTGGTAAAAACCCAAATCGATTCAATCGACTAACCAGCCTGTTCTGGGCTGGATTTAAATGACTTGCAGTTGGATGGAAAACAAGTCTTTCTCCTTAGTGTATTCTTAATCATTCAACACCGTGAAGCCTAAACCTACCACTGCCAATGCAATCCTCAGTGTCCAATGCCCGAAAGATAATTCCGGCGCCTGTCTGGCCCGATCAGCTGTTCACTAAGTCTCTTGCCTCACTGAGGTCGACAGCAGGCCACTTTTGAAGGAAGGTCCTGCAACACGATCATGGGTAAAAACAGATATTTTTCCTGCACACTCGTGTACTTTTAGAGAAACTCTGAAAACAGCACTGTATGATAATATCTTGGATGATTGCATTTGGATAAGATTTTAAGGAAAAGTAAAAAGTTTGGGAGTCAGGAATTATGGGTCCTGGGTTAAGGGACAGGGTAAGGGTTAAAGGTTAATATTAGGGCTTTCAGGACACCAAAGGGTGTTTTAAAATGATGTTTATTTTTATTTCTCTGTGGAATTGTATGTATATTTATCAATAAAAGTAGGATAATTAACTGATTTCTCAGTAATTAAATCTACTGATCTATGAGTTTTTATTGCATAATAAATTATGTAATGAATAATAAATAGTTAGTATTTATTATTCATGCCAATGCAGCATTAAAGTAATAACAGTGATAGGATCAATATTTGAAATAATTGAATAGCACTTCTCTGAATATCTTAAGAAAAGTTTTGACTAGTTTAGGTGTATGATAAAGTTAGTCAATTTTAAATGTAATTCAGTACTTTTAATATGATTTCTGTAGTATTTTTTATTCAATGAAGGTGGAGACTCCATGATATGTAGCTGAAATAGCATTCTAAACGTAAATCTACGCTCAGTGGCCAGTTTATTAGGTACACCTCCCCACTCCTACAGTGGCTTGCTAGGTAAAGCAAGCAGCCAGGCTTCGAGGCGGTTCAGTGACTGAACATTAGAATGGGCAAAACGAGTGACCTAAGTAACTTAAAATGTGGCATGATTGTTGGTGCCAGACACGCTGATTCCAGTATTTCAGAAACTGTCACCCTCCTGGGCTTCACGCACAAGTGTCTAGGTTTTAACAGGAATGGTGTAACAAACGAAAAACATCCAATCAGCAGCAGCCCTGTGGTTGAAAACAGCTTGTTGATGAGAGAGGCCGAAAGAGAACGGCTAGAGGTTTCTGTTGCGTCATGACAATAGCAGAGTTAAGACTTGGACCCATCCTGCATGGTGTCTATGGCACAGGATGATGGTAGAGGTGTAATGGTGTGGGGAATGTTTTTCTGGTAGATGTTAGGCCCCTTGATACCAACGTTGAGCAATGTTTAAAACATTGTTGCTGACCAGGTACATGCAGTGCTTAATTTGTAAATCAGGAGGTCCCGGAACACAGAGAGGGTGCTGTTTCGGCAGATCAGGTAGGATGCCGGTCCGAATTTGGGAGGTCCCGGATCCTGTTCCGGCAAGATCCGGCATAAATTAAGCCCTGGGTGCATGGTAATACACCGTGTAACAAAGCAGGTATTGTCTGAGAACGATTCCTGGAACATGACAGTGAGTTCAGTTTACTTGAGTAGCCTGCGCAGTCTCAGGGCCTCAACCCAATGGAGCATTTTTGAATGTATGGCTGTCCAACCTGCAGGAACTGACTGATGCCATCCTGTCAGCATGGACAAACATCCCAGTGGAAAGTTTCCGATACCTTGAATACATGTCTGAAGAATTCAGCCTGTTCTGCTTGCAAAGGGGGTCTGACTTGTTACTAGGTGGGTGTAACTGGCCACTGAGTGAATTTAAATTGTCCTCAGTGGAATAATCTCCCACAATTTGGACATTAACGAACAACTTTCCATTTGAAATTAAAAACACTTAAGTATATTGAATGATAAATATCAGCCAACCGAATGTAAATAATTAAAGTCACCTATTATGAAACGACTGTGCGCCTCGTCCCTGACAATTTGACGTTTTTAGGTATTTAACACAGCGAGTACACGTAACAAAGGCGCCCAATACAGGGCGAGTATGTGGTCGAAAGCACGTAGCCATATAGCCATTTAACATAGGTTTAGGGGCGGGGCCACCGCAGGCCTTTACTCAGCTGAACCAGTTGGATATTTAAATTTGTACTCATTATCTAAATATACATATGTACATAAACAACATATACATAGAAAGTGGGGGTTTTCCCATGCGTATGCACAGACATATACAGAGTTGATGTAAATTGTACCCAACCTGTTCGTACAGCTTTAAACTACAACTGTACAGCCATACTTACTTTCTTTGTATTCAGAGCAGAACGATAGCTTCTTCAGAAACTCGTGTATGTACACGTTGGTATTGTAGGGCGTGTGTCCCGGGCAACACGACTAAACCAATGAACGTGTATATCCCTCCCACGTGGTTCACTTGTTTACTACAAGAAGTCAACGCCCGATGAAATGGACGTTTGGAAAACGTGGTGTAACTGCATTTTCTACGGAAAATATAACTTTGATAAAGGGCCTCAATTTAAAACGCCCCGACGTCATAAACATAACATTATCCCATCAGTATTTTTTCGATTAGTCGAAATTATTGTTTTTTGCCAGGCTTAAAGTTATAATACCCAAAAAGTCTAACGTGGTAGTCCAATCCATACATAAATCCGTGCCATATTTGATTTGATCCAGAATCAGCGCATTAGCCAAGCGTCAAAAGGAGCTTTTTCAAGTTTCAGCCGGTCAGAGTCAAGACTGAAAGGGGGTGTGTTAGAGATTGACAAAGGTATGTGTTTCCATTGAAACTTTGTGGATATTTAATCTAACAATTTATCATATATCGCATTGTTGCAATTTTCGCGATATATGTTTTATTTTCGTTGGAGGATTGTGCTTATTCGTTTTTTAAAGATAATAAACATTACATAAAAGATGCGCTGGTAAATTTATTTTTACGATAATAATAATTTTTAAATAATATCGTACAATTTCATCGCAAGCCTGTTCACTAAAATAAAGAAAACTAACGTTATTTAGATTTCATATTACGGCGCTTGCTAGCTGGTTTAAAAAAAATAGTATACATATTTTTTGTTATTGTTTTTTCTGATGCAGAAATATAATATAGCTCTGAAGGCATTACGTCTCTGAATGCATAATTAAGATTATTTTGTTATTCAGCTGCCTGTAACTGGTTACTAACAGAACCTTTTGTCGCATGAGTAATGCTGTTCCATAAATACTGGACACTCCCTCCCCTCCGCTGTTCAGCTTGTGTCGGCAGCGTGCATAACGTTACTGGTCTGTGCTGGGTAAAGGGCAATTATCATTACAAACAAGGATTTGACGATTGTGGGTGCTGAAATATAGCTTGCTGTTGGGAATGTCGACTATGTGACCAGCGTTACAGTATCACGTTTTATAAAGTGAACTGTGTGTCGTCATATTTGAGGCATTTTGTTGGATGCCAGTTGTACTTAAGTCTACTACGTGAGACACGAATAACTTGTCGTCAAAATCGGGTCGATTTCTTGCAAGAAATATTTGGGAATCCATTCTGGTTAACTAATTTGTATTTTTCGTTGTTCTGAAGTTTTCCGAACGTTTTTTTCAACAGCATGTTATTCTGTTGACACGGATAGATAATTATTTTTTGTGGATGCAACTTGCAACCATGTTAACCACTATCCTTAAATAGGCTACATAACATTAAGAAAAATGAGTTTTCACTTGGGACAATACATCTTTAACTGTCCTTTAACTGTCAATCCATCAGTGAGTTTAAATTGCAAGGTGAATCATTCAAGTTTCCTATAACCACTTTGTAGAAAGGAGTCCCAGTGCCTGTTAGTACAGACACTGACAGATGAGTTTAGGACTGTGTGACCAAATGTGGTGTAAATGTAATTTTTAATACATTTCAATTTTGCTCTGCTTAAAATGGCGGGGAGTTCTGGAATTCTCTGGATTTCCCCATCTTTTGATTTTGAGGATTGTGCCTGTCAAGTTGTGAGAGATTTTAATCTCATTCCTTGATGGTTAATTCAATATGGGGTGTAAAGAGAAACCGTCGCCTCCAAGCAGATTTAGGCCAAGCGCAGATGAAAGGGTGTCCTTTCCCACTTGCCCTACTGAAAAGAATGCGTTTTTTGTTTTTGCTCTGGAACTGCTGTTGTGATCAACCTGCTATAGGACTTGTGAGTCATCCCTTACTGGAATGGCTAAATGATATATGGCCCCAGTTTTTCTGCCTTTCTTTTAGACCAGAACAGTTTTTCTCATATGTTTGATTCTCAGTACACTTTTTTGAATCCTTGTTTTTTCCCTATAGGAAGGCTATTTTTGAACCCTAGACAACTCTTGAGCATTAGCATATTAGCACAAGAGAGGAGAGTGTAATATATGTAGCTGCTAGCTTGTAACATGAAATGTGTAGATGTTTCTCTCATTTGATATGACATAGCACTCAGTTTAAGGTGTGATTTAATTCATTGTTTTAGATTTTGTCTTCATGAATAAGTTCATAGCAATATGCATGTTAAAATACAAAAAAAACCCAAGCAAATGGGTGACTTCTGGCAAGCATGAACACCAGCACGCTACCCCTCTTCCTTCACCGAATGTTTGAACACTTAGCCAGCTGTCAGAAGTGTGCCGACACACCCACGCGCGTGGACTGACTGCTTCCATATCCGGCACAATTAATCATCCAACTAGAAAAGTCTATCACAAGTTACAATGTATTGCCTCATACTGCTTTGAGTGTTCCAGAGTTCAATATGAAGCAAGGCAGTGTGGTTCATGGTTCACGGCCCAGTTCAATGGCTGTTGCTACAGAATATTTAGACGTTCATCACAGTTCAGTTCACTTGTTCGCGATGTCATCACTGATGGTTAGAGCTATGCGCCACAAAAGGGGTTTATGCCTGCCCCTGGTAATGGATTTCTACATCATCGACCATAGTCCCAATCAGGCCTGACCCCAGTCCTCGAGTCACAGGGTTTGATTTTAAATGACAGGTGTAGTGTTGATCTGAGTGTATCATAATGTAAACAATTCTGGCAACAGTATTGTATTGGGTTTTTAGAGGTGTAAGTAGTGAAATACAATCAGTTGTGATAAGGTGAGCCTGCAGCTAAGCACAGGTTATATTTGTTACAGTACGTAACAATGTAGCATGAGGGCGTTGGTGAAACTCCTTGTCCATGTGGTGCCCCCTAAGACAATGAGATGGCTATGTGAGTGTGTAACCCTGTGCTTGCTGTCTCCACCAGCCCTCTGCCTCCCCTGATAGCTGAAGCCGCAGCTCGGTGGCCCGCTGCCTGACCGAATATGACAACCGTGGTGAGCAAGCCCCGGCTAGGAAAGCGCTCCCCCATGGGGGCCCTGGTGTGTGCTCCCTGCACCTCTGCGGAGAGCCTGGTGTGTGTTCCTTGCCCCTCCACGGAGAGCCTGGTATGCGCTCCCTGCCACTCCATGGAGAGCCTGGTGGGGGCCAGACAGCGGGAGGCAAGGAGGGAGGAGGGTGCCATGGGTGCCGTGATTGAGCTGGGATTCCCCAGGTCCAGCCAGCTCAAGCTATCCGTGGGACAGACGGTGAATAAGGGGAATGGGGTGAGGCTGTGAGAACAATACATTTGGTTTGAGTTGTGTTGACAGAACTGTGTTGTCTCGTCCAACATCAGGGTTTTACTTCACCTGTGTATTTTTGTGGTTAAAATACAGTGGTTTGAGTTGAATGGCCAGTTTGTTGGCTAAGCATACTTCTACACTTACACTTAGCTATACTAACTTTCTGTATTATCCAGTTTTCCCTGATCTTTAGTTATATTCAATATTGCACAAAATTCAGAGCTCTTCATGAGCATCAGTCAGAGTGTTATGCAAAAGTGATGCTTTCTTGGGTTAAGTTTTATTAATAAGTAATGACTATTATTAACTGTGTTAACCTATTAATGTGCCGTTGCACCTCTTCAGACAGGTCTATGAGATGCTTAATCCCTGTTTTTGTCTTTCTCTGTGCACATCGTACCCATGTCTGTTGACAAAATACATAATCCATGCGGTCACTAAGGTTTCTGTCTTTTTGCCACAGCCTAGCCAGCATGCTATGGCCGAGGCGGTCTGCTGGACTACGTCCGCCATTCAGCCCCGAATTCTGCCTCCACCCTGCCCCATTTCCTCCAGCATTGATGTACCCAGGAGGTGAGTAGATCCTTACAATCCCCTGCACAGATGAGTGATTTACCTGTATCACAGCGCCGGAAGCCTAATCCTCCTAAACGTGCTGAGAGGGGCCCGACCCAGGAGAGCTCCGGCTGGTACCAAAGTGCACCAGTTCTTGAGCTTAGCACTCTGCATTCTCTTGTCGACCCACACCCCTCAGCTACAGGAGCCCTGACTCAGTGGGCATGGATGAAATCACGGCAGCGATGGTCCTCACCAGCCTGTCCTGCAGCACGGCGGTCCAGAGTCCGCCACAGAGGGATCCCGTCCCAGGTGAGTCCAGAAGAGCAGCGCATGGCGTGTACCCGCTCAGCGCTTTGTGAGTAAGGCATGCCAACCCACCCCTTTCCTGACGCAGCCCCTTGCGAGATGGAATGCGGTGGAGGGGAGCTGTCGGACAGCGGGAGCAGCGGGTACTGGAGCCTGGGCCGCGGCCAGGCCAGCCCTGCCCCCTCTCCGTCCATGGCCGAAACAGACTGCGGCCTAGCCCCTTCCACCGACGAGGGCCTGGACATGGAGCTGGAGCAGGTGTTGTTCGACGAGCCGGCTCCCCGGAAACGCAAGGTGCGAGAACAGATCTGCCATCCGTTTGCTCAGGGCCCACCCTCAGCATGGCAAACCGTAAACTGGAGTTTACCCTGGTTCTTGTTGTGATGAAAAAAAAAAAAGAAGTACATTCTGTATGTATTCTGTTACAGCTGATTGGGTACACTTGCCAAAAAATTATAATTAGCACAGAGAGTTTGAGAGTACTGTAACCCCTTTAGACCAGGTGTGGAAGCCTGTGCAGAATATGTAGAATTCTTGACTTGTGATTGGATGATCCTCATGACTAAACCTTCACATGTCCTCCCTGAGAATTCCGGAGGTTTGTTTCAGTGGCATCAGTGAATCTGGCACAGTGTGAGCTACAGTGCGAGCTACAGCGCTCACCCCTTTATCTCCCTGCCCTCAGAACTCTGTGAAGGTGGCGTACAGGTGTTTGTGGCCCAGCTGTGGCAAGGTACTCACCTCCTTAGTCGGGATGAAACGACACATTCACACGCTGCACCTGGGGTGAGTGGCCTGCTATGGACACTACCTGGTTGGTTTTGGGTTGGTTTCCATCCAAACAAACTTAGGTGGGGCTCAATATCCGTCTTTTGCTTGTTGACCAGTAGAAGTTTATCATCATAGGGGATCGAAATTATTTACATTTGGCCATATCAACTCACCATGGGGTCCTCATTACTTTTGCTCTGTAGTGAGTCCGAGCAGTCGCAGAGGGAAGAGGACTTCTACTACACAGAGATTCAGTCACAGCTGGACCGAGCACCCCCTTCCACTGTCCACAGGCCTTTTGGACCCTGGTCTTCCTGTGCCTCCCCAGCCACATCTCCACTGCCTGTCACAGCGGGGCCTGGGCCATGTGCACTGCAGTCCAGCACCCTCAGTCAGTCGGCCCCTGGCTGCTTCTGGCAGGTCCACTCTGAGCACCTGTATCAGGTAATAAAACGGGGGGGACACTCTGCCGGGTTTCAGTAAGACCTTTACATCACCAGTGTACCCGCTGAAGCGGTTTCGCCCAGCACAGTCAGTGTGTTGGTAGTGAAATGCTGATGGGGACGAACATTAAAACCACTTTTAAACACTGTGTAATTCTCTATGTAAAATAGTGCCCATGACTAGATCTGTGATGATATCCCATGATCCCCTCCCCCCAGGCATGTGCTCCTGTTCCGCTGACGACCTCGTCCAGCGCCTCCACCTCATGCCACTGGGCTCCTTCTGTCGCCCCCATGCAGAGCACAAAGGTAGGCTCTCTGTTTATGCATGGGCTTCTAATCTGGCTTTTCCTTGTCTTAGTTCTGACAAAGATTTCTGAGGTATCGCAGACAGTGTCCTGTTTATGTGCAAGAAGTTTGTTCCTTTGCTAGGAAACGCACACAGGCCCTTACTATGCCACTGCTGTTTACAATAGTGCCATCTAGTGATGAGTTGGGGTTCCAATAGGTTGCCATTTTCCCGTGTAAAAAATATGAGATGGCTGTTGAGCCTGATTTAAAGAAAGTTGTTTTATTATCTTTGTTAGTTGTCTTAGAAATGTATTATAGAGTGAATGCGAGAAGTCTGCATTACATAAACCTGGTATTACTGCAGATACCTTTACTGTGTTACGTAACACCAATAACACCAAAACTTCCCCTCCCCCGTATTCCAGACTTTTCCATTCCGCAGTCGCTCAGTTAGTGTGGGTGAGCAGTGGCTACAGCAGCAGAGCTCCCCCATCAGGCCGCACACCATCAACGGATCTCCTTCTCGAGGGCATTGTGCTTCCAGGTTAGCCCACCTCCTTCTCTTTGATTATGTCCATCAAAATGTCCTTCTTCTACTTTGGACTGAAAAGGGACGATCTGAATCCCTGTTTGGGTAAATACTGTTCAGGTTACTGAGAAAACAGTACTGAGTTCACCACATTATCGAGGTGCTGTGCAGATACAGCCTTTCTTCCTCCAATACCAGATAAGTACAGCTCACCCAGAAGAAACAGGATTAAAGTGTTGTCATTTTAGTTTTTAGAAACGTTGGTTTATTCAGGCAACGTTAAGCATGTAGAAGAAAATGACAGTAATGGCATTGGAGTGCTGCATGTCCTTAATAAAAATACCAGTGTTAGCTGAGAACTGTAACTATTGTATAAGACTGTTTGCAACGCATTTAGTATTTGAAAGTATCCACAATGTTTTAATATATATATATATATATATATATATATATAAATTTATACTGAAAAGTGTGGCCATTGGCAGAATTAAAAGGGTTTGTTGTTCATTTGATTATTTTACCGCCTTGCTTTATCTTAAAACTTTTTACAGTGAAAGGGCAACCTTTGGTGCTCTGTGTTGCTCCATTGCTCCTTTGTTGAAATTAAAAATCTTGTACTGAAAGGACAGCTTCAACAGTTTTCTGAGAGGGTCTGTGGCTGGGGTGGTTACAAGCAAAATATTGAATAAGCAGAAACTAACATTTAGAGTTTTATTAAAAATACGTCTTTGTTTAAGCTGATATTTTGATGCCGTGCATTAATTTATTAATGGGGTTAGAAATGAGAGAAAAGGCTTCTGCAGTGGGGCTTATTGGTGGCTTCAGTTGCGTGTGCAGAGGTCTCCTTCCTGTCCCTGGTGATGGACGTTTTCATGCCAACCGGGGTCTGTTTAGTTCTTGCACGCTCGGATATCAGTGATCTCTCGTCCTCTTGCAGGAAGACCAGGGGGGAGGCCAAGAAATGTCGCAAGGTTTACGGCATCGAGCACCGGGAGCAGTGGTGCACGGCCTGCCGCTGGAAAAAGGCCTGCCAGCGCTTCTTGGACTGATCTCCTCCTGGAGAGGCACAGACTCTGCCTGGGAGCGCAGGATGGGAG
>JAOVYW010000034.1:2564712-2575981 GCA_025775045.1 Hiodon tergisus
AAAAGGCCTGCCAGCGCTTCTTGGACTGATCTCCTCCTGGAGAGGCACAGACTCTGCCTGGGAGCGCAGGATGGGAGCGCAGGATGGGAGCGCAGGATGGGAGCGCAGGATGGGAGCGCAGGATGGGAGCGCAGGATGGGAGCGCAGGATGGGTGCGCAGGATGGAGCGTGGCTGAGGGCCACCATGGCAGCTTTTTTACCCTTTCCTACTCTGTTAATGAACTCATCTGTGTTTTATGTGACATGCAAAGACTCTGCTTTGGTGCTAGTGGATCGACTGGGGGGTTGCAATGTCCGCTCTATAAATCTCCTAGCACGGCCCTTCCCTCAATTTCCTATTCATTCGGTTGCATTGGTCCCGCCCCAGGGTCCCGTTTACATCGGCTTCAAAAATGGAGCAACCTCTCCTGTAACTATGGCAGCCACTAGTCCCCCTCTCAACAAACACTTCTGAAGGTTATAAAACATTGTGAAGTTCCAGCCATAGAAACCAATAAGGAACAAGGAACACACAAGAGTATAAATATACTCAACCCTTTTGATGGATGGAGAGTTTCCAGAAATGGCCATATGGTTTCTGAGTATTTGGATCCACTCTCACTTAGGCTGTCTCAGCCTCTGATTTCCTGGTGCTAGATTTTATTGTTACAGCACCCTCTTTCATTAGTTATCAGTCAACTTATCCGGCATTAGAGAGAAAAGAAGAATAACTTTAACATATGCAACTGTTTACTACTTTTACTACTTTTGGGGCAGCCTGTTCTTCAGCCCCCTTCCACTTTTCCATTTTTGGATCTCTGAAAAAATGTGACGCAGCTTTGTATTTAGCGACTGGTACTAGCCGTGGCTTGTCTGGAACTGACTTTGCATCATGTTAAACCATTTATACCTGAGACATTTACCCAGTATTGTTTGATTGAAGCCAAAAAAAAAAGTCTGTCATGTTCATAGGTGAAAATGTATGGGTTTCTCATATATAGAGAAACTGTCCTTAAAACTTCCGAGCAGGAACTGTTTTAACTACAGCGCTCTCTGCTTTCTATCAGTTTTGCTTTTTTATTTATTTATTTTTTTAAGCAAAACCATGTTTGTTTGTTTTTCTCATTTGATAGACACTTCACCATTTCCTATATTTCAGTTAGTTGTATCCATTGTGTGACCCTAGACTTGCACTCATAGGTTAACCTCGATACTCTGAGTATGAGAGTCCACGGACAGTGTGCCGGGACTGATGTCTCCGAGCTGCATGGGTTTTCCTGAGAAAGTGGGATCACAATCACTGCGATGCCACTGCTCAGTCAACATGCACGCAAACTCATTGTTGCTCAACCCTGTGGGCAACCCTCTTCCACTGTCCTACAGTGAAACACCGAGCATCTGGTGCACTTCTCCATCTTCCATTATTAAGACCAACAGTGGATCCACTTTAGGGTTTAAGTGTGAGGAAATCCAGTTCTAACTCTCGCCGGCCGCTGGTTTAGTGGGCAGGTAAAGGTGGCAGTTGTGAGGTATAAGTAATTCAGTTCCGGAACATATATTAAATGCGTATTTGAAAAGTGTAGTAAGTTCTTTCCATTATTACTCATTTTATTATTTCCAAGAAGAAAAAATGATCTAATGTTGAATGTTATAAGCTCTCGCACAAATCCGTCTGTAAAAATAACTGATGTTTACATGGTCATACAATCAAAGGTGTTACCTGCAGTGTCAGTTCTCTAAAACTCCAGTGTGAATACAGAAGCACTGGGGTTTATGTGTGTGCAGGATTTGTCACTATCAATGTAAAAAAAATTCTGCTGACAGAAACCTTATGAATTTTTTATTTTTTTTGAAAAATATTTCATGCTATAAGTAAACCGATTTCAAGGGTAAGAATCTGAAGGTGTTTATCTGATTCAGAGTGAAGTCATTTGACACTGCATCTGTTCATAATTAAGTCATAATTTTGTTTTAATAATTTAATTATGCTGAACAAAGGTGTCTATTTTTGAGGGGTCACAGGTTAAGACAAAACACTTTCTATAAAACTAGAGCTGCTTGGGTAAAGAAAATGTAGTTCTGTGGTTGTAATTTGCTAAAATGAATCGGACGGTTGTTTTGCACAGCGGGATTGAATCAAGGTTGGAATTGAATGGAAGCAGGACATTGTCTGTGACCCCTGCAGTTCAGGCACACCTTTGTTGAATGCTTTTCTGTTCCATATATTCCTGTTTTCTTCATCGGTGCCACTAAGCGATCCCATCCAGGTACAGTGTACACATTTTATGTACAATGTATGTTTTTGGAAACTTAGTTATAGAATTAAATTTAACAAGAAACTTTTTGTATAATCATCTCAATGTATTTTATCCTACAAAAGAAACATGTACTGCTATTCTCTTGAAATGTATTTTATACAGAGGATGTAAAAAAAAAACTTGCGTCTCTTTTGAAATTTCTCTGTCCAGTCGATGAATGGTGATGAGGTCAAATTAAACGATTAGATTCATTTATAACACTGCAGGGAAACGTTGTCTAAAGAAATTTCAATTCGTACTTGTTTCACCTGGTATAGCGTGTGATCAGGATATTAGTCAGTAGTCTTTGCTGACAGCTTGTGGAAAAAAAATAATTTCATGATGCCAGGTCTATTTCTGCATTATGATAGACAAAATAAATGTTTATTAACAAGCCAAATATAACGTATTTTGTACAAGTTTAGCAGTAAATGAACAAACAGATTTCATTTAACAAAAAAATATTTTTTAAATGGGATTATTGACTAATGCACAACTCACACAACTTTTCCCATGAAACAAAAACGTAATTACAGAGATGGTTACCAGAAATTGATAGTAAGAGAGGGTTATATACTGTTGAAACCAGTATTTTATTACCTATTGTCCTTTAAATGGAATGACTTTTAAATGCCTGTAATATTTTACAATATTGCTTTGATTATTTCACCATAGTGATATAGTTTAAGTCGACTTCAGGTAGGCACACTCCCACCAATCACAAAAATAGTTTGGCATGGTAAGGTAAACACAGAACACTTATCATGCATAATCAAATCTTTAAAAAAAAATTCAAGTATGACGTTTAGTGAAAAGGCTGGCGCATTTCTTCGACCTCCAACAAGATTATACTGTACATTCAGTCTCCTTGACGAAGATGTTTTATGTATGAACACTAGAGGGCAGAATCTGCAATAGAATACAAAGAAATGGAATAGGCTCCAAAATTCCCTGCAGCCCGTGAAAGAGCTCAGAAAGCGGTTATTTAGTCATATCAAAAGCAGCAATTAAATAAACACATAAACAGCATTTTCACTGATTTTCAGAATTAAACACTGTCATTGTTCTTCTCCTAAAGCCGCACGATTTCCCTAACTGAAAGAAACAGAATGTGTAATTTACGTTTTAAAAAGTGCTTTATTACAGAATCCTGTACGTCATTCTTCAAAAGAAAAGGACAAAAAAGTTTTCAGATTTCTTTGTGGCACTTTAATGCTTATTTTTTCATGCTGCCCTTACATCTACTTGAATTATTTGTATATTTCCTTTGACAATATTTTGAACATTGGGCATTTACAAAACTGAAACCTTGGTAACATTCCTTATGCAATGTTTCCCCTTGTTGTTTTATTTGTCATGTGCAGTACGGCCACAGTGAACACCCCAAGGAGCTAAATCTCATTATTTTGGGTGAGGTCTGCTCTCACACTCTTGACCTCACTGGAGTGGCTGGTCATGCTCAGGTACTGCTTCAGGAACTGGCTGAAGCGTTTCTGGTTATTCCACTTGCGGGCCGATTTCCGAATGCCTATGAATCCGCCGTAGCGCTTCTGCATGGACCTTCCGGGGCCCATCAGCTTCCGATATCCGTATTTGCCCTTCAGGAAGCCCCCGAAGCGCTTGGACAGACTGATATCTGCCCCTTCATGCTTCCCTTCCATTGGCTCGCCCCCTTGTTGGTCGTCTTCTTCCTCCTCCTCCTCCTCCTCCATCCTGCCCTGTTTCTGAGACTGGAGCTGCTGAGACCGGTATGCAGCGCTGAGCTGGGCTGTCTCCTTTTCCCTGGCCAGCTGGTTAATGCCCAAGGCCCGAGCCATGTGGGTAAAGCGCTGCAGAGCCTGGGAGTACGACATTTCTCTG
Source organism: Hiodon tergisus (assembly GCA_025775045.1). Classification (NCBI taxonomy): domain Eukaryota; kingdom Metazoa; phylum Chordata; class Actinopteri; order Hiodontiformes; family Hiodontidae; genus Hiodon; species Hiodon tergisus. The sequence goes on from JAOVYW010000034.1 coordinate 2,568,849, forward strand.
TCTCCAGCCTCCACAGACCCCAGCACTGGTGAGTCTTCCGCATCCCGCTCATGCACAGTGCCCCCTACTGGCATCAAAGGTAGCTGCAACAGCTCCACAGCCTGGTGGCACAAGTCCCAGTTCAAAGCTGGCGACAGCTTCTCTTCACACTTGACCAGGCAGATCTGCAGGCAGACAGAAAACAAAGGAACGCAATTTAGTAAACTGTAAAAGTGTAGCTGAGCAATGTAATGGGCTGTAAAATCCCATCAGTCCGTTATCTATGAGGAGGTAGTTCTTATTAGCAAATAGCAGTCGTCCAGTATTCCTCACATCTTAAATGCAGATCCTGTGCTTAAATCTTATTTAGTATCACCATGATTAATAGCATGCTCGTCATTTTTTTTGAGTTATAGAAGAGCTCCCGTTAAAGCACCCTAACACCCTAAAGCTATTCATGTGGTGCACATGGTCACATTTGTCTGAACTAGCTTCCAAGGACGATGTACATAGATCACAAGCTAACTAGGTCCAATTCCCTAGGTGTGAAGACTCCAATAAGATGGAAAGGAGCAGTAGAGTTTGATTTTGGTTGAAATGATCAGGAGGGATGAAAGGTGGATGCAAATGAATGAGGAAAGCCTCAGTGTGGTGGGTGAGGAGCAGGCTGCGGTGTGTAGTTAGAAGCAGATTACAGGCTGTGGTGTGTGGTTTGGAGAAGGCCGAGCCCATGGTGTGTGGTTAGGAGCAAGCCGCAGTGTGTGGAGAGTGAGCCGCTGGTCACACAGGGGTCCCAAGAGACACAGAGCCTCACCAGCGCATTGAAGGCATCCTGTTCAGGGAGCAGCAGTCCACAGGTGAGACAGTCCCTCTGACAATCACATCGTCCCGGGACACAGAGGCATAGCAGCAACAAACTCCACAGGGGGGTCTCCATGACTCAGACAATGACGAAGAGCAGGGGTAGAGGCGTGGCCTGGGGGCAGGGCAGGGCTGTGTAGAAAAAGTTAAAGGGAAGAATATGTGTTGTTTTTTTTAAAGCCTTGTGCTTGTTAACCGTCTGTCGAATAAGACTAGGAGCAGCTATCACCCTCACATTTTCGCCCTCAGAGCACAACATCTGTTTTGTGTAAAGACCCAGAATTTGGACTTCATTAACATCCTCGTCATCTGCCTAATTGATGTGAGAATTAGCGCTTGTGGCATAATGGGAGAGAAAATTTAAATGTTGGGGTTCTGTGGAGCACTGAGTCACATCACACTGAGTCACAGAGTAGATAAGAACCAGGAAAAAGACGGCATAATAAAAACCAGCAAAGGAGAGCATTCACACACTATCTCTTCTCATATCCGTCTTGTTTATTTCAGACCATTCATATATGTAATAAAAGTATTTTCTGCATTTCAGGTAAATAGCTATACTGTACCCTGGTTTTAGTTCTAATGCACCCCTTAATTGTTTGATTCAGAAGTCACGTAACCGGTTATTTCAGGTAATCGCTCTTAAAATTGAGCGTTCAGCGTAGATGCTGTTATCTCCCCAAGACTATAGAGGAGAGGAACGATCCTCTCAGCGGTGTGTCGCAGAGCCTTGAGAAGCCTGCCGATTTAATGCACTGCGTGGCTTCCCCAGTCACATAATCTGGGCCTGCTCTTTTATGCACTGGGCCGCTTGGGGGGCCATAGCGCGTGCTTACGCGTTCCTTTTGTTTCGTTGTCCCACTGAAGAAGACCTTTGCCAGCCTAACCAGTCCCCCGAAGCGGAGCTAACTTGTTTTCTGTTGCTTACCTCAACGTCAAAATGGTCTTTTCAAATATGCAAATCTCAATAGAGATCTCAACAAAAGGCACGCAGGAACGGGTTTCTGTGAATCTACAAGGATACTTTTAATCTCTGGCCCTACGCCCCACCGCTCTTGTCAATCGATAACTCATTAACGAGCGTATCAATGCTACCTGCATTTGTTTTCTAGGGCTTGGCCTTGCAAGTAACTCCTATATCAGACACTTTTTACAGTGCCTTATTTTTATTAGTTCATATATAGTTTTAATGTGTCTCTAAGTATTTATACCCTTTGAGTTGTTTTACTAGGAGGCCAACTGCATGAAAATAGAATAGATTTTTTAAATAAATGTTTTTTCAGATAAAATAACATTAATTTATCTTTGCTCAAATTGAAGCTAACCTAATTAAGCGTTACACTCTTATGTAAACACTTAAACTCTAGAGATAATACTGTCTGCTAAATAAATTAAATTAAATTAATGAAATAAACACTTGATTTGACCTTCATACATAAACATCAGTTTCATTTGCATCTGTAAATAAAACTTTGATTGATGCATCAAGATTGCCTGTGAATATGTATAAATCCCAAACCATTTTCAATTTAGTTTTATCACTTGAACCTTACACAATTTAGTGTATGCCTAAACAAGTGGGGACAGGATAAGCTTGACCTCCCGCTTTATGCAGGATTTTTAGCAGAAAGGTTTGTATGCTGAACACACACACACTCACACACAGGCACAAACACACACATTTCAAGTCGTGGTTTCTTTTTGTAAATCAGGGATTAATGGTAGGCTAACAGTAAATACAAAGACCACGGAAGGTTCATCAAACCAAATCAAGTTCCAAGAGGTGAGAGAAACCTATATATGTGACAATTTATTTGATTTGTTGAAAACTGGTTCAAATTCTTCATATTAGCAGTTTAGAAAATCTGATTTACAAACATATTTCAACATTTATGATGTGCTATGGCCTAGGGCATTACTCAAGACATGCAAAAACCCCAGATGGGTAACTGCATGAGCAGGACTCACTCAACAGCAGTGTCTCCATCAGTCAGTCAAAGTGACTCCATTAGACAGACTAAGTACCACCAGGCTGTGGCTAACACAAGTTCTCTCTCTCTCTCCCTCCCTCTCCCTCTCTCGGCTTATCATACTGCCATTGCTTGATCAAAGTTTTTCAGCGCCATGATAAAACATTACTACATCAACATTTTAACTGTGAAGCCAAGTTGACTTTGGTTGTGGCTGCTTCCTTTAATTATGAATCATGGGTCATGGGACCCTTAAACAGATTAAACAGCCGCAACATGAAAAAAGCTATTCATGAGTTAGTCGATGTAAAAGCATTTGCAGTTCACAAGATATTCTTTGAAAGTATTTCTGTTACAATTCTTTTTTTCTTTTTATCGAAAACTGTTTGTGTTTAAATGGAAGGTAGTAAATCCTATTTAGGCTCAACATTACCTTAGTGAATGCAATGATACAAAGTCAGGAAGATGGCAAATGTCTTTCAGCTGTTAGTTTTAACACCATGACACCGTGAGTCAGTTCTCCTCTCAACCTAGAGGAGGAAACCTCGCGATTGTGATTGCACGACAGGCATTTCCGCAGCTCATGGAGTGAAGCTCATTGGACACAAACTACTGCTACAGAAGGGGAAGTCATCCCCGAGAGACTGTATAAACTTGAGTCCTGGCAAGGTTGTGTCTATCGTCATCTTGTGTGCTATACACAGGGAAGCTAATTTACATTGTACACCTTAACAACTAATCACAGGGAGACAAATGTACACTGTAGACCTTAACAACTAATCACAGGGACACAAATGTACACTGTTCACCTTAACAACTAGGAGAAAAGTGTAAAAATGTACATATCTGAAAATCTGAACAACTTTAGATATTGAGCGATTGCTCCCTTTGTGTGCAGGTTAAAATTAATGTCTTGGTAAAAGGAATATAATATTCTCAACTGGATATTTCATCTGCCAAATTGCACTGTCTTAAGGGTATAACCTGTACTTCACACACCTTTAAACCACATTCCACTGAAGTTCCTATTTTCTTTTTCTGCAAAGAAGGAATGAAGCTCATTAACCTGCAAGCAGTGGTTGGTCCTTCACCAAAAGGATCAGCATCAGAATCCCACACCAGATATGTGCATGTAGGAAGGCATCCGTGAAGCTCCCCTCCGCATGCTTGCAGATTGTGTGTGTCTCCCTCGCCATGCCTGAGAGTGACTATTTCCGTGGAGTCTTCAGCTACTCACAGGGGGATCTTCATGTTTATGTGTGCATTCATATTGTCAGGTGAAGTGGAAAATCAATGAATAAATTAAATCAAATAATTAGTTCAATAACAGCCAGACATTAAGCCACATCCTGTAGTGTAAAATAATTTTTCTTGAAATTCTGAGGACAACATTCCAATCCCAATGGTTTATACAAAAATAATTGTCATTTTTATTTATTTATTTATTTATTTTAAAGTATCTTTATTATATACTTCTAGATAAGGAGCAGACTAAAAGAACAAAACTGTCCAAATGAAAAAGGGATGTATAGTATATATGGCAGGGGTATACGGTGTATATATAGGATGTATAGTATATATAGTAGGGGTAACCCTTTACTGAAATATTGGTTTGTACGTGACTATGACCACCTTCTAGGGCTTTATTATGTTAATCACTCTTCAAAAGGATTCAAAATGTTATTACATCTCAGAGTTCGCTCATTCACTCATTCACTCCACTGTCCAGATTGAACTAATATTTTCAAACTGACACAGGGGTTCTCATCTTTTATAGGAGACAAAATAATGACAAAAGTAGGTTTTGCTATCAATCTTAACTGAATACAGAGAAATACACAGGTTAGCACTTGAGAACCCATGAAGCTTTAAGATTTCCAAAGAGGAACAGCAGTGGATTTTAAAAGAGTCCCTAATCCTTAATGAGACGTAATGGGTCACAGTATGGGGTGTATTAACCAATATTGCAAGACTTCTAAATGTATGAACAATTTCTCAACCCCTGGAATTGAAGTGGATAAGAGAACCGAAAATGTACCCAGCGGGAACGGTTTTGAGGATCCTTTTTCAGGACCATGTGTTTGAGAATGTGTTCACTAGGCATGGTTCAGGATCATCTTCCCCTCCTGGATTCTGGAGAAACGGAAGCACCAGCATTTGCATGATCTTGCCAACAAAAGCAGGATATGATTTCACATCTTAAATGTGTAGGCACATTGATCATTCGTTGATGACTTAATCACTCACATTGATCACACCTTGAATGAAAAGTTATAGCTTCACATGTGTGTCGTTGAGAGCATTTTTGACCTACGCAGCAAGGTAAACTGACTGAGGGTAATGGCAAATACGACAATATTTTTGTTGATCATGAAAGGTTCATCATGAAACCCAGCAGACACATTTTGTTATTTCTCAATGCGAATAGTGCTGAAAGCAGCTATCCGTTGCAGCGGTACTGCCTGTCACAGTATGGATGATCGAAATCTAAACCAGGATCATCTCTCATCAGGCTGCTACAAAACAGCAGCAACAATTATTCAGTGCTATTTGGTCAGATATCGGTTAGAGAAAGTGAGACCCTACTGTGACAGGTTTCCCCTACTTTCACCACCTCAGAGGCAAGGGGGGGAAATTATATGGATACTACAACTGACCATGGTCATCTCTCCTTCCTCCAGGATATCTCAATATATGTGTGACTATTCAGAGCTACCTCAAAACAGGTTATCCTTCTGTATCATATCATCTTACATTTCCAGTTCAAGAAACTATACTTTATTCAGTCAGATTTCCATTAAATTAAGAATAACAAAATATGATTGTAAATTTTGAAAATATCACTACTGTAATTTTTATTAGTAGTTAAAGCATTCGTTTCAAGTGCTTCTAAAAAAAAAGCCTGCTTAATCTTTCAGTATTGACTGTAATGTTTATCTCTTCGCTTGGTTTCCTGGACTGGCGTGGCATTGCATGGCAGTGTGAAAACAGCGTAACTATCCGAAGTGTGAACACATTACAAGCCTGTTTATCAGCTGACATTATTTTTTTTATCTTTTCTGACCATAATGAACACTGGATTAAATATATTTGAGAGATTATTGTTTAAAAGGAAAAAATTTACCATTTCCATAAAAATTTATTTTCTACCAGTTAATCTTTCCTAGTGCATTAGGACAGTGACTTCCCAGTGGCTGGCTGACGTGGCAGAGAGAAACGATACCTGGAGGTTTTCCCCGTATTCAAAACTCAGAGCTTAAATCATTAACAGAGCCAAGAGGAGAGTGAAATTGTGGGTCGAAAATGAGAAACGCGCTAATTTCGCGTTTCTCGAAGAGTCAGCAAAAACAACATCATGTCTGTTATTATCGAGCATCTGTAATCTGTTTTCCCAATCCTCTCCAATACCATTCAGGCTGCAATTAATCTCGGTTAAACTTTTCTGTGACATACAGAAACATGAATACGACACCATTAGCATTCTCAATGAACACCGCAACCTCATTTCGAAAAAAGGCAGAGCTCAGGTCAGCTAAATAAGCAATGGGATGAACAGTCCCCCGTTCACACATAGCGGTTTAGATTTGATATTAAAGCAGTCCAGAGGGTTATTTGTCCCTGCAGGGATCCGACACCCTCCCCCATAACAAAAAACTGAGCATCAGGGATGAACCCACCAGGAGACATTGATAAGGGTCACATAACACTGAGCAATCACAGAACAAATTTTTTAAAATCTGAAAACAGGTGCTTGTGGGAAGTTTACACAAGAGAGTACACCCCTAACACCATTCTAGCACCTGCGATTATTTTGTTCTGTAGCATTTTGTTCTGAATCTGAATTGCCTGGCCCTAGATCTTTTTCAGTTTAGTAATTTTTGCTAATATTAATAGTTGCTAAATAGCTGATAGTTAAACTGCTATGGTTGAAATAAGTATTAAATGATAATGGTAAATACATGAAAACAGGAGTTTTTGATTTTTTAAATTCCATTAAAGACCTAGAAAATTAGGAGACACAGCTGTATAATTGCAGTAAATAATTAATCGTGGCATCTTGACCAGTGAAAACCTTTTGAGTGATTTAAGATCACTATCAGTGCGATATAAAAAAATGTAACCACAATCCCATAGCCTCCCCAAGAATCTTACCTGTACTTGTAGGAGGGAGATGTATTCTCTGATGTCTCTGGACTTGTGTGACAGGAGCGTCCTATCCTCAGCCTCTGTTAACAACGTCTAAGTGCATACTGTCATGCTGTGCTGTCTTCTTATATTAACACGCCCCTCCCTTTGGTCTCACCCCCCCCCCCCCATCATCAT
>JAOVYW010000034.1:2579639-2590174 GCA_025775045.1 Hiodon tergisus
GCATGGGACGTACGAGATGGGAGAGCGTGGAACAATGCAAGACTGGCTGGCAAGTGCTATGGTCAACAGAGCAGGATCAGTTTCCTCATCAGATCAACATATAATGTTCTCCCATCACCACAGAACCTAAACCTCTGGGTAGGAGAGGATCCCGCATGTCCTTTCTGTTCATCACCAGCAACTTTAAGGCACCTGCTGGGATGCCAGAATCACTGTTGAGCCATCTTGGGGTGTTGTGGACTAGTCAATGAAACACCAAGGATGGAAGGTGCCCACTTGAAGAACCCAGTGATTTACCCTACTTAGCTCAATCCACCCGTTGGGGGTGCTGATGGACCAGGGAGGCAAATAAGCAGATCCCCGGAACCAGCATTACACTTCAACCATCAATACCAGACAGGAAGACATCTACATTGAGGAAGGAAATTGACGGAGACACAGGATCACACTGGGTTACTGCAATGTCTTAGTATGTGCTTATCTTGGCGAAAACAGAGTTCGAATCAGCATGTGTTAACGTCTACTCTCATGTAACGGAAATCATTTGGAAATGTGGCAAAAGGTAAATCATTTTAATAGGCTCCCATATTATAAAGTAAATGTATGGCATTATTAATTGTTGGTTGGAGATTGCCGTTTCATGGGTATGCGTAAGAGAAAACTTGGGGCAAGATTCTTGAAACCTTAAGAATCCGCTCCTGCTCAATTTAAGCCCTGCATTTAACTAATCTTTAGTATTAGATTAGTAACAGATTAGTAAAAAAAAAAAAAGCACTAATAATGACCCTAAAGCTTCATTAGAATAATATGGACATGCTTAACATTTACATGTCTGGTAAAATGTGACAGTTTCATTCAACATTTATACACTGGAATGGATGGAAAGGACAGTGATTTAGGGGGACCTACATTTCTGATTCAATTTCAGGACTTTGGTAAGATTGTAGACTGAAAACAACCGAAACTTAAATGGATGGGGACGAACACACACACAAACAAACACACTTTTTAGAGGCCTGGTTTTGTTTTTCACTTTGATTTGCATTTGATAGCCTCGACTACCGCCCTGATTGATCAACATTCCTAAATGTGGACACAAATCAAAGCAGTGTATTCATTATTATTGATTTACTAGAGGGAAAAGCTTAAATTCCCCCTGGGATCCATTAGCTGTATTTTCATGTATTTATCTGCCAAACAACTGCCATCCGCTGTCTACCAGGCAATTGTAATCACAAAAAATGAGAATCCTACAGCACTGCAACACTATCTACCCCGATATTACTGTCGTCCTTTGCAATCTTTATTACCAACCTTTTCCACAGCTGGGTCATCCAAGGAGAGTAATTGAATGTTGACGGGGATGTGGGCTCTGATCTTTTCATTCACTGCATTCTCCAGAGCTTCCATCTCCCCAGGCTTCACTGAGGCAGCGTCCAGCTCTATGCTGCTGCGGTGACGTCCCAGTTCCCTATATGCATGCATGTGCGAGGGCGTACACAAACACACAACAATATTCTCATTAGCTGTGCTGAAAACGGCAAGCTATTTAAACTTGAACTAACGGACCTAAAACATGGGAATTTTGGGATCCAAATATAGACATATAATATTAAGAAAGACGTCATTTTGTGACCCATTAAAAGTAATGCATGTAAACATCTTATGAATAAAAACACTGCCCTTACCATGAGGTTGTCTTGTAATTGAACATTGTGTCTGCTAAGGCTGTGGTCAAGTGTTGTCCTAAAGTAAAAACAAAACATAATAATAAAAAACCCCATAATATTAATAATAACAACATAGCTGAATAATATTAAAATATTCAACCATTTAAAGTAATTTACATCAATTGAATAATAAAAATACATGGATGGATTGCTAAATGACTGAGATCAATAAAAAGAAACAAAATTCTTTATTAAGGAAGTAAAAATTAATTGTATTGACTCCCGTGTCCTACCAGAGTGCTGCTGCATGTGGTCAAACCTGCGGTCCCAGTCCACCTTCACTACGACCTCTGCCCCCACTTCCAGTGCAGAACATACGAAGTGTACAGCCTCTGCCCCTTGCCTTGTCACCCGTAGGACAGGCACACCTCCAATCGTCCCACGGTCATCTGGCTTTGGGGGGCATAAACAGGTATAAAGTTTCCCACCTTCACCATATTCTTGAGACTCCGGTATGTAAAATTAAGCTAAGGAGAATATTCGTCACTTTTCAACAGATTAGCTGCAAGAACTACAATACACTGAATATCTGAAACAGTTTTGACAGTCAACTAAAAAACACAAAATATGCAAACTAAGGAGATGTGTTTATTTCTCGATTGTTCAACATTTGTAAATAAGAAAATTAAATATGGGAATGGTACTGTAAATTGCACTTGTACCGTGCATCTTTAAACACGAGTTGCTTACCTAGCCACCTCCTTCGGGGAAGAGAATAGTGTCTTTCAGTGTAACATTAAAGCCCTTCACGTTCTCCCTTTTCCCGTTGTTCTCAATTTTAAGATCGGAGGGAGAGCACGAGACAACGATAGTGACAAACTATGGGTAAAAGAAAAACATAAATTATACCAAAATTTTTATTCGTCCACAAAACGAGAACTTAAAAAATGTAAGAGTCACAAGAAAGAGATCGTGTAATAGCTTGCTATCTCCAGCGATGCCGGTAGCTAAACTAGCTCCCTAAAAATGCTACCTGGCTGGGCAAACTTTTAGTTACGGTCAGATAAATTTAAATTAGCTTACCTCTTGCATGTAACCATCTCTCTGACACTGGAAAGCCATATTTGGCTAAATTTGAGAAAAAGAATACTCGAAACTATGTTTCGTTAGAGCAGCAAGCCAATCTACGAATGGTAATGTGGGACAAACAGTGTACCAAATATAACTTGTGTGTTTTTAGAAATTCCCGTAATTTATGGTTTATTGGCGCAGTATCATATTTAATATTTTTTACTTTTAGCATATCATGACGCCTTGATAAAAGGCAATAAAAGTTACAACAAGGGAAATATAATTAAAAAAATTATATCATCCATATTCTATTTATATTCCAATCACTGAGTAAAACGTCATAGAAGTACAGATGTCAGTCCATCGCTAGTAAGTTAATTAAGTAATTAAGTAGTTTATGACATGTCAAATGTCATCTGCATTAACAATATGAGAATGTGTATGGACAGACACCTACACTTTTGGCAAATGGCAATAATAATAATGTTTTTTGTTTCTACTGTGACCTGGGAAAAATTTCCAGTTATGCATACCCACGTTACAGTATATAACCTGGGATCTTTTATTGCTAAAAATAAAAATGGCATCATGCTCATAACTAAACTGTTGTTGTCCAGATGAATTTGATTATTGAGTAGGGAATGATTTGCTACCTAACATAATAAACAACTCAATAATAAACCGCGATAATATCAGCGTTTGGCTGTTTGGCTTTGCATACCTACAGTCATCTACCTACTAAAAGATAGAGGAGCAACATCAAAATAAAAAAATTTTTATTTATTTTTTATAGCAAGTTTTGTTTGAAGAAAACATGGAGATTGTATTTACAGTCTTTTAATATTTCATGGATTTTCTGAGTTACCTTTCTGTGTTTAAATTGTGTTAACAATACCTACAGTAATATTTAATTACATATTTAACTTTGATTGAATTTCTGTACAATATCACTTATGCAGATCAGTCCTGATATAAAGTATTTTTTATAAATTATTACAAAAATGTAAGGCTTTGTAGTACCTGTTAATATAATTTGCAATGCGTCATATCATTTCTTGAGAAATATCTTACCTTAACCAGCTACAGTCAAAATGTATCAACAAAATAATCTTGACCCTGTTACTTTGTCAGTATATTTGATATATTATTTAATCATCATTAGGATTGTGTCTCAAAGTCTACTATTTTAAAATTTGGTGAGGGAAGATTAATTTTAACATTAGCATTTAATATCTAGCTCTTTTATTTTCCAAAAATATGTGGAGAATCTGGATGATTCACAAATCCCAGCCTACTGTGGTTGTTGTAACTTCATAGGACAAGCACTTGTTAACTGTATTATTATCGTGAACATACCCAACATATTAAGCACTATTCATTAAAGTAATTTAAGTTAAAGTTAATAAGCACTTTGAACAATTAAATACACAGAAAGTAAGTTAGAGAAAGTAAGCATTGTTTTCCCATTAGATTTATTAAATAATGCAAATTCAAATCAAAAAGTTAACAATCGTAAAACGTACTATTTGTTTGTCAAACATTGACATATGTATAAAACAGGAACTTTGCATACTGTCTTTATAAAGTCAATTTGACAGCAAGAATCTAAGGAACGTAACACGCATCAGCATTAAACATACTAAAAAAAGTATCAGCTTCTCTCTTCCTAAAGCTTGATTTTGAAGAAAGAATTGCTATTCTATGAACTGCCACTCATCCCAAGAACAGAAAATAAAAAATTATATTTAAGGGCATAAGTTCCTGATGAACATTGAATCCTACATATCAAGCTTCAAGCCTGCCGTGTTGCGTTTCATTTTTTATTTACCTTAAAATTATTTGTTACACATCATGTGACGAATCATATTTGCTTGAGACTGGTCATACATTTTTGTCAAAGAAAATTTCACATTTTTTCTTTTTACCAGAAGCCATAATTACAGCAGTTCTTGCTCCAAATTAGAAATGCTGCAATACTAGCAATTCAGGTGTTATGAATTTTTAGGCAGGAACTCTTTTTCATTTTAAGACAGAAAAATAAAATGTTTGGTGCCTCCTTTATATGCAGAACTTCAGTCATCCTGTGGAAAAAAAGCACTTTAATTCAGAACAATATTGCTTTTAAATGTATGAATTTAGATAACAATTGTCAAATATACAGGGACCAGACTGAAAGAAGATGTATTAAATTTTTTTTGCCAAATGGGAAGGAGAATGGGGAAGCATACTAACATCTAGATCATCAAGGTCATCCATCACAGGAGGCTCTCCTTTCTTAGTCATATCTGTAAGCATCTGGGGGAAAGAAAGTAATAAAGACGTTCTAACAGTCAAGTAGATTCTGACATACTGTTGTTTGAGTACAACCCTAACTGGGGAAAAAATAACCCCACATCCTGGATGAAGGGTGTGTTACATAAAACAAGTGATGTGTTACAAAATATACAAAATATAATCAGAATTAATCAGAATTTTATTACAAGCTGAAAATGTGAAGACAAATCAAACATGTTAAAGTTTCTAAAAATAATAGATAAAAATAGAAAGCTTAATAAAGTAGCGTTACTAAGGGTAACTGGACTCAGGTGCCAACAATTAAATAACTTTTTAAAATAGCCGGCAAAGGCTGCATAAGGTGAGAAAAGGGTTTTGGGCTGAAAATGTGGTGGCTGGCCATGTGATTTAAAAGAACTAAAAGCAGTGTTATTTTAGTATCCATGAAAGGGTGTTTTTGTTTTCCATGTGAAAAGGTGATTAAGTTGAATTTTGTTGTATTTTTGGTTTTCTCCAATGTAGGTGGTTTCTTTGAGTTTTCATTAGAAATGCCAAATAAAAGGCATACACTTCCCCCCTGTGTCTCTGTCTCTGGCTGTTCTCGGACGGGGCATGCCCCTGTGTGCTCAACATGGTTATCAACGTGCCACTGTTTCATCATATGACTTACATGACTTTGAACCCAACACGTGTGTCTTTAGTGTACAGGTTTTCTGTGATTTCTGTGATTTTCCTTAAAAGAAGACAGTAGCCTAATAAATAGTTTGAGACACATTAAAAGTAACATTCTTTTTCTCTCTCGAGATTATTCTGTTTATATTGTGTTTTGGTGAGGTTGTGTTGGTACCACTCACGTCCATGTATTGCTCGTACTCTGCCATGCCTTCATTCTCCTCCTGCTCCCAGTCTCTCCAGTTGTCAAAGTCCACCGACAACCAGCTGGGCTGCAGGGGAATATCCATTGTAAGTTGTCTGCATTTGTGGCCATCAATCATCAAACACCTAAAATGTCTCAGTTTAAAGAATTTGCTGGTGCACCAGATCAATATTTGCAGCTCTTAATAACTATAAAAAACAAAGGAAAACAAACAAACAAGCAAAAAAAAGAAAAGAAGAAAAGTAAAAAGGGTAACTATATTTTAGCTCCATAATATTCAGTGTATTAGTCATTACACATACTGGTTAACCAGGTAATTATTCATTAACCAGGTTTGAGATTTCTGCATGTTTCTACCAATTGAACATTTGTTAAAATCTAATCTAATTTTTAAGTTAATGCTAGGAACTCCCCACAGATCACAACAATTGGTCAAATATAAACATCAAATGAACCAGTATTCCATTATATTTGTGAAATGCCAACCTCTGATATTTTGCAGGCTTTTGCTGTGCCTGTTTTTGTTCCCTACCTTGGCAGGATCCTTAGTCAAGCGAGGCCAAGCAACATTCTCTTTTATTTTTCTCAGCATAACATTGATGGTGCGGTCATAGCGTCTTTCTCTTGAGTCCTAGAAAAAGATTAAACACAACTTTAATCAGACCAATGAACAGGCAGAAGGAAGAGATTTTTTTATGCTAAAAAGGTTGTTGGTTTAGATTTCAAATGAGACACAAGCAAGGTTGCTAATCTAAAATAAATCTAAAATAGATCTATATCTAACAAGTTTAAGGGGTGTTATTTGTGAAAAATAATTGCTGTAACATGGGAAACTGGAAACTGAAGAATAGGTGGGTTTAAACAAAAAAGTTTCATTTCATGCTTTTTAGCTTATATTACTTCAAAACATTCATGTCAGTTCCTAATTTCCTTCAATTTATACACATTTTTGACGTATTGTATTTTTATCTGGATTTGAAAAATATCACTATCAAGAGATACTGTGATGCGGTTATTCATTAATCTGCCATGCAAGACTACATTTGACACTGAAGAGTTCAGTGGGGGGGATTTCGATACAATACAACGATTATATATTTTCAGAAAATGTGCAGTATAGATCTAGATATAAAGAAACACTTACATTGATCTCAACCCGGTCATAAAAGTGAATCTCATTGTAAATGTTGACTTCATCATCTGTTTTGCAGCTGATCATAACAAAAACAAACAATGAATTTTCCTCTCCAGTTTCAGCCACCCAAAGCATATGCAGTCTTGAAGTCTGGTAACAAATGGTATGTAGTTCTAATTAAAAAAAAAAAATCATACTCACCATAGAATCATTTTGGTGTCCTGTATGTCCACCTGGAGATCTTTACTATTGTGCACTATAAAATTAATGGTAACATATTTCTTCCGGTCAAACCAAAGAGTTCTAGCTGGTTGACTGAAATAAAACATGAAAAAGTTAAAATAACTCCAAGAAAATCAGATGTTCAAAAACAGTATAATGCCTGTGCCTATTTTTACTCAGTTAGGGTGAACACATGGGACGACACGTCACACCAGCTCTGCACTACAACATGTTGTTTTCATTCAGTCCTACTTGATTTTACATACCACTCAGCAGGTCTGATAATTTTGGGCATCTTGAAGTTTAGAAGACTAATAGGAAACTGTCTAATGGTGGTGACTTTTCCAGAACTATCTGTGAATGTAGGGTGGTCTTCCTTTGTGACTTCCTGGACTACACGACAAATGTGAGCTCTTAAGCTTGCTGTGGTGTGCTAATGTTCTGTTATTTTTAGGTTGGCCAGTATCAGCTGCTGAGTGCCTGGCCCCATCCCCCCTTTTATACCCTTTCTCTGAAACACCAGGGAAAATCAAGAATCTTTCTGGAGCTTTCTCCAACCAATCCTCATCCTTCCATGTATCTAGGGGAGGGAGTGGGGAATGTAGAAGCCTGATAGAGTCCCTATAGAAGGGTAATTGTAGGGAGGGTCTGTGGGAGCTGGAGACACACTTTCACAAATGCTGGATGAGGTTTGCAGACTTCCCGCTATTAATGCCAAATATATTACAAAACGGTATTTAAAATTGTATTGTACCGCCAATTCTATACTTAGTTTATTGCAGTTGGGTGAGGACCAGACAGAGACCAGCACTGATTAGGAAACATTCTATAACCAGAATGATGCTGAGAATAAAAACCCTTGGCATACCTGGTTCAGAAGCGAAACAGGGAAGCGGAGGACAGGTTTATACTTTTTATTAAGCATGAAATGAAAAACGAATTTTAATACAATCTTCCATTTTGGACCGGCCAAAATACAGCTTTTAAATTTACACAGTGTAACAGCCTTGGGTGTGGGGTGCATCATCCAGGATCCCTAAAATTCACAAACCTGAGACAGTATTTAAAGGAAATGCTGTTTATTTGATTATTTTGATTATTATGAAGAAGGTTGTTATCCAATATACTCACTAATCCATTTATCAATTCTCTGGTCTGGCTCCCCCAAGCTCTGATACTTTCTCATTATGTCCTGACTAAAACCACCAGCCTTTTTTGCTGTGGCTGATTCAACCATTGCCTCCAGGTGTACCAATTACACAGCTGGGGACTATTTGTAATCAGCAGGCTGGAACGGAATGTCAGACTGGTCAGCCTTAAAGGGCCAGGACATTCCCTACTAGCTGTTTTGCCACAGAAAAAACACACAAAACAAACTACTTTTTTACATCCATTTGGCTTCCCTCTCCCAGCCATAGGCCCATATGTAATATTTTTTGTTAAAGCCGTGACTCCTCAGCAGAGGGTATGGAGGGGGCCAGGGGCTGGGGAGGCCGTCTTGGCCTGCATATGGTCCGCAGTGGCCCTGGGCTTTGCCCCCACCAAAGAACTGGACAGTGTGGTCTGGGTCAGTCGTGCTCACAGACCCCTCAAAGGGCAGGGCGACGGCAGCAACCCCTCTGACTCCCCCGACCAAGGGATGGCAGTGGGCGGCAGCTCATCCTTGAGCATGTACCGTAGGATGCGATGTTGGCCGCTCTGGCGAAGTGGCAGATGCAACAACACCCCCACTGGAGGGGCTGGGAGCACAGTCTTGGCAGACCTGTTGAATGGGCCTGGAGAACTGACAACAGCAGGACAAGAGCCGGTGTTGTCCCTGGAAACATGTTATGCCCAATGGGGCTGTCACCACAGAGAGGAGACTTCCTCCTCCTTCTCCAAGTCTTTCTTGGACTGACCAGCATCTTGATGTAGCACGCTTGCTCATGCATAATCACAGATGGAGAGAGAGAACGTGTTTTTTATTTGTAGTGAAAATAGTAAAAAAAAAATTAATGTGCCTTCAGCGCTTCCCCTCACGGGTTCATGCCAATAATAATAAAAAAATAAAAAAAATAAAATCAGGTATAGTTTGCTCAATGAGCTAAAACCGAGACTTTTGCAAATGCCGTTTATTCTGCATATTTTGCGTAGTTGCTTTGGGGCTTCTTGGGTTCTCTCTCTCACTCCCAGCCTCCTTTCTCTCCTTGCGCTCTCGGAATATAAAGAGGTGTTATTGTCCATCAGCCCTGAGACCGAGCGTGGTCTCTCTGCATTCCGGACATTTGTCTTGCACAGCAAATCCTCGTCCACCACACACCCCTCCGCATGTGTCCAGGAACCAGCTGTCTGCCACACTGATCTTCTTGTTTCACAGGTCCCGTAGCAAGTCCTCTGCTCCCCCGTCTAGCTCCGACACACTCTACTGACTGGATTCAGCGGGGCAGGCCTCCTCGTCCTGTGTCCAGCAATGGCTTGCCCGAGGCCCAGGCATCCCAAAGGACAGACAGAGGATCTTTTGGTTTGGATTCCTCTGGACAGGAGGAAGACTCCCCCTGTCCTACTCTTGGGCCTGGAAAAACCCCATCTCCTCTTTTACCTGCCTTTGCCTGTATTCCACCTGCACCTGAACACTGCACAGGCAGTTCGTCGCCCAATCTCTTACGAGGTGGGCCTGCTTTTCCTCCTGACTGATAAACTTTCACATGAGGGCAATCCCTATTATTGGCCATAATTTAAACAAAAATAAACAACAACAGAACAGATATACCAAACACTGAAGGAATATCTCCCCTTTGGGCAAAACTAAAATAATCTGCTTTTTAGCTTTTAAATTACTGGTTAGTTACAAAACACACTATTTTTCCACCGTCACTGCAAAACTAAACACACCACCTGGGAAAAAAATTAAAAAAAATGAAAATCCCAAATCCGGAAGCTTCAACACATGAAAACTAGTCTGATTCTCATACTTCAGCGTCGGAAGAGACAAACTCACAAAAGCAATTGATGGAGATTCACACATAATATTGAGTAGAGTCTGGAGAACCCTAGAAGAGAGCTAGATCCAGACTTCCACGTTGAGGAAAAGGAGGAAAACAGTCAGGAGGGGCCCAAGACATCGTTGTAGCATTGTGCAGAAGGATAATTATCCATGTGTTTCACCACGTTATGGACAAATATTCTTAAGTTCTCTATCGTTTTTTAAATCAGTTTTATAAGTTTATATATCTGAAACCGAGTGTCTACAAAAAAAGATAACAAAAATACGCAAAGATACAGTCCATAACGAATTTTGTGTGTGTGT